>BCKG01000006.1:0-227394 GCA_001600535.1 Yarrowia sp. JCM 30696
CGGGGATGGACTCCGGGACAAACACCTTGAGGTGATTGCGGTGTGCACGTCGAGGTCGGACGAAACCATTGATATCAGCAAGCTTGTAAGAGTGAGAAGACTCGTGAATATCAAGGACTTTGAAAGGTCCGTCCCAACGAGGGCCAAGTTTGTTTCCCGGGGAGAAGACGCGGTGGAAAACAAAGGAGCCCACCTTGATGTCAGGCACACGGTCAGACCGGTGCACCTTGTCAAAGTGGATCTTGGCGGCTTGTCTCTTCTTGAAGGTGGCGGCACCGGCCTTGGTCGTGTCAAAGGCAATGGTGGCCAGCTGAAGAGATCGAAGAAAGGCAGCGTGCTCAGGGTCCTTGGAGTGGATCYCAGTGTTGTTGGAGATGTAGTTCCAAGAAACAAGGCGAGACTCGACAGGGAAGATGCCAGTACGCCCAAACATGAGGTCGTAAGGAGCACGATTGGCAAGCTGAGGTCGAGGCAAGCATCTGTCAGCCCAGAGAGCTGCTGGCAGATACCTGAGCCAGTTACCACCATACTTACGTAAGCAGTACAGCAGACCCTGGTGACCACGCTCAATGAGTCCCATGGAGGGCCCATAATGAGGCGTGGCAAAACGCTGAACAATGTCGTAGTCCTGGCAGAGCTTGGAGAAAACACCAAAGAACTCAGTGCCATTGTCCGTGTAGACAGTTGAGGGGACTCCAAAACGAGTAAGGATAAACTCGTAGAAGAAAGCAGCGACAGCCTCAGCAGTCTTGGCACGAAGGGGAGCAGCCTCAACCCAGCCAGAAAAGGTGTCTCTGGCGACAATGACGTAGCGAAACGGTGGAACAGCAATCTTCTTGAGAGGACCATCATCTCGAAGGAAGACACTCTCGGCCGAGTTGATCAGGAACTCAACACCAGTGGCAATGATACCACCACCRGTAGCTGAGGCGTAAGGAGGATGGGCAGCGGGAAGCTGATGGATGTCCATCTCCACCTGGTCCCAGATCAGACGAGGAACTCGGAACTTGAGAGCTGCAGCGGGATCGCCACGAGGGTTGTGGTGGCCACAGGGAACACACGACTTGCGGTGGTTGGCGATGTCAACGTCCATACTCGGCCAGTAGTAGATCTGGTGAAGCACAGACAGCATAACTCCAACRCCACGGTGACCAAACTTGTCATGCATGGCCGTCAGGACCTCCTCGACTTGATGCTTGAAGAGCAGCACTCGTCGGTGGTTGTCGCCTTTACCAATCTTGAAAAGGTAGCCTGCATAAGTGAAGAAGTCTGTGGAGGCATTCTTCAGCTTGTCAGACACCACAAGTGTTTCACCATGAGACTCCTTAATAAGGTAGTTCAGGATGTCAACAAGGGGAACATTGTGGTAGACGAAGGAGGGCCGGGGAGGGGCAGTGACAACACTGGCCAGCACGACAGGGGTGGCTGATTGGTACTCCTCAGGCACAAGAGAGAGTAACAAATCAGGCTGAGTACGCTTGGGCGGTGGTCTGTAATCCTCAGGTTGATGACGGCTGAGCCAATCAGCAACCTTGTTGTGACGGCCATACACGAACTTCACATTGAAGTCGAACAACTTGATGAAAGTCATCCAGCGAGTGAAGAGCGAGTTGGGCATCGTAATCGAAGACTGGTTCAACAGGTAAGACAGGGCCTGGTTGTCAGTCTCGATGAGGAAGTGTGAACCAATGAGGTGATACCGAAACTTCTCAAGAGCTCGCTTGACGGCGAGGCACTCAAGCTGAGTAGAGGCGTAAGTACGCTCGGTAACACTCCAAATGCCACTCTCATAACGGACAGGCTTCCTCTCACCATTGACTTCATGACTAAGCACAGCACCCCAGCCAAGAGAAGAGGCATCAGTGGTGACAATGATCGGCAGAGTAGCGTCAAAGGTGTGAAGAACCGAGGAGTCGGTAAGCATCCGTTTGAGAGTCTCGAAAGCGAGCACGATCTCAGGCGTAGGATGGATCTTCTTGCGGTTCTCCTTCTGAGCCGCAGCAATGGCATCATAAAGGGGAGCAGCGTGGCTTCCAAAATGTGGGATCCAAACTCTGAAGTAGACCACAGCACCAAGGAAACTTCGAAGACCACTGATTGTAGTGGGAAGTGTGAGCTTGTTGATAGTGTCGACACTCGCAGGCGATGGGAAACGACCTTCACAAGTGGACAAAAATCCAAGGAACTCAGCTTCACTGACAAACAGATACGCCTTGTCAAAAGACACGGTGAGACCAGCGTTGTAGAGGGCATCGAGGACAGCGGTGAGATTGAACATGTGTTCGACCACGAAGCGACGACATCCAGGGAAGTCAGGATGCATCTCGCCGTCGTAGTCRGTCTTTGGTCCAACCACTCCAATGTCATCAAGGAACACCACAGCCTTCTCAGGGATCAAGGTACCAAGCACTCGAGTCATCATGCGATGGAAGGCTGCAGGGGAGTTGCACCAACCTTGTGGCAGACGAGTGAGGCGGTATGAACCGAAATCAGTGTTGAAAGCAGTGTAGTCGCGATCTCGGACATCAATCTCCTTCTGACCATAGCCGTTCTTGATGTCGAGAAGTGACAAAATAGCACGACCACAAAACTGCTCAGAGAGCAAGTCAGCGTTGGGGGGATGGAAAGAGTCCTTGAGAGTGATCTTGTTCAGACCACGACAGTCCAAGATGAAACGGTAGCCCTTCGACTTCTTCGAGACCAAGAACCAAGCATTCTTGTGTGGCGAGGCACATGGYTCGAATTGACCGTTTTCAATGCCCTTCATGATGATGGCCTTGGCAGCAGCGGCTAGAGTACCATGGAGAGGGAAGTGTTTCGCGTCAACGACACCACCTTCAACCACGTGGATACGGGTTGGCTTGTCCACATGATGGCTCACCATACCCTCCTGGTCCTCATTAAAAGCCCACACACCCTCACTGTTCTTGTTAAGGTACCTGAACAAACCAAGCTCTGCAGGGTTAAGATGTTCTGAGAGCTTGTCATCCAACCGTTGAGACTCATCGGCTGTCAGGTTCCTTGCCACGAAGGAGGGCTCTGCATTCTCGTCACCGAGTGGCTGGTCACCATCTGGATGAGTCTTCATGACTGGTAAACACCGCTTGGATTTTGGCTTGTAAGCAGCGTTCACAACATGAGAGGGCTCACCGGCAGTGGGCACCATCGACTTGTAGATCGACTCAAAGGAGGTGTCTGGAGATGCTCGAAGGCACCCCTCAAAAAGACGTCTCTGACACTCGTGAGCCTCTCTAGATAACTTACTAGGAGACACCACGGTACAAAGGACACCAAGAGAGTCGAAATCAGCCATGAGAATGACAGAATTGCCAAGGTAAG
The DNA here is from genome assembly GCA_001600535.1 of Yarrowia sp. JCM 30696. NCBI lineage: Eukaryota > Fungi > Ascomycota > Dipodascomycetes > Dipodascales > Yarrowia > Yarrowia sp. JCM 30696. The sequence continues at coordinate 3,340 of BCKG01000006.1, forward strand.
ACGCCTTCAATCCCTCATCAGCAGAGAACACAGAGTCCAAATCACCACCATTGAATAAGTCGGTGACATGGAAATCTGGTGTATCCACTGACGATCGAGAAGGCAGGGAGTCTGCATATGCCTGATAAGACGACATTGCACCCTGCAGACTATGTGATTCAAACTCGGCGCAAGTTTTGGTAGAGTTGCTTGAAGCTGAATCAGAGAATACAGGGGGAGGCTCACCAGGGGGGGTGGTGATGGCTCCACCRTCCTCAGTCAGGGCCTGTACTCCAGAGTCTTGAGTAACAGTGGCTGGCTGAGGTCGTGCAGCGAGGACACACTCAGGTTCCTCWCGGTCTTCATTGTCGGCGTCGGCAGGCTGCCCAGGTGACACAACGGCGGTAATGGGCTCAGCACCCAGCGCTTCAGCGAGATCATCCTCGGTGGGATCCAGGTTGATTGTGTCGGACACAGGTGTCGCAGCACAAACAATAGCACAAACACTGCTCAGGGGTAGAGAGTCAGCAAAGTGCAAGTCTGGTTTCTCAGAGGGAAGAGTAAGAGCGTCGCTGAGCTGTTGACTGAGCGCCTCATCAAGTTGACGTGCWGGCTCTGATGGCAGTTCCCGGCGGACCTTAGAGGCAGGATCCACACGGGCGACATCGCCACCAATCTTCTGGATGTTGAGATCCTCCAGAATCTTGACCAAGTTGGCCTGAGCCATTGCATTTGGTACGTATCCCGATCTGTAGATCACCTTGGTGGGGTCGTGGGGGGGAACGATACCAGCGATTCGCTGACAGGGGTAATCCCAGCGAATGTCAAGCTGCTTGATGACTGGCATGCCAATGAGACAGTCAAAAGTGCAGTCCATGATGAGGAAACGGGCGTTAATGGTAACTCCAAGGATAGTGAGAGGTAAGATGCACTCTCCCATAATCTTGGCCGGGCTACCATCAGCAAGCACCGTTGAGTTGTTGCCGTTCTTGTCGGAGTAGATAATAGCTCCCTGTCCCTTCTTGCCGAATACACCTCGATTGGTGAGCTCAAGGCCCAGACGTCTCGAGATGATGTTCTGGGTGGCGCCTGAGTCRAACATGGCGTTCACCTTAAGAACAGTGCAGAGAACGACGTGTTCTCGCATCAGCATGATTCGGGAGGGGCAGACTTTGCTATCTACCAGTTCCAAGTGAATGAGTCGAAGGAGCTCTGCCAGTCGTCCAAACGTACCGTGATCAACCTGGTACGGTGTCATGGCGGCTTCTTCCAGAGCAATGCCAATAGCAGCGATGACATTGTCCTCGCCCAATGCCTTAGCCTCAGCCTCGACAGCAGGGCCAGAAACAGCAAACCGTTTCTTCCTGAAGTGATCTTGGACGTACTTCAGGAACTGGGGCGAGATCTGTAGCAACTCGTAAACACTTAATCCTGTAATGCCCTTTTCCTGCAGAATGGCCTTGAAAAGATCTTCCAGTTGTTGGGGAGTCAAGCCATCTGGCATGCTCAACTTCCACAATGGTAGTCTTCCAGGGTTAGGTTTTCCAGACTTGGCGGCGATAATGTCCTCTCGCGCTCTGTCAGCAACCTTCTGCGTTTGGCTCAGAACTTGGTCAGTACCACCCGATTGGCTTGCTCCAGGATCGTGAATGAAGTCCGTGGGGCTCATCTTGGTTGGTACGAAGCGTCGTTCGTGGGCCGGGGGCGTGTGTGCCTTGTATCCAGGTCTGTTCCATGGCCGATCAGGTCCGTTAGAGACAGCGGGCGAGTCCTGTGAAAGATCACCAGCGACTGGGGGACCGGAATCCCGATAACCAGAGGGCACCCTGTCTGACTCCCTGTCAGCAGCAGATCCTCCAGTTCCAGACGTAGGCAAAACCAACTCAGGGCTAGCATCGTCACTCATCTCCTCATCCTCGTTCTCGACCAGGACAGTCTCCTCCKCACCACCCTGTGGGGTGATCGTCTCCGCATTACGGGCTGTACGTCGCCTGGCAATGCGTTCCTTGGACTGGTTCGTCTCCATCTCTCGCCACTCAGTCTTCTTGGCGGTATCCTTCTTCACTCGTCCACTCTTTCGCACTTGAGGTGCTGCCACAGCAGGTCGTGGGGAGATAGCTGCTACAACGTCGTCACACTTGCGGTGTTTGAGGTCGCCATCAACGTGGTAAGCTTGTCGAATTAGTCGAATACGAGCAGCTTGCAGTCGTTGACGCAGGGAAGCCGGGAAGTGAGCACCAGTTGAAATCGCGGCAGCAATGTGTTTCACACCTCCAGCAAAATGGTTGACWCGGCCAGCAATGGGRATTGTGGAGCCATGGAATATCCCGAGGACACCTTCRGCATCAGCCGAGAGGGGCTGTGCGCTTGGCTCGAGCGAAAGGCGCTCCAAGAGGCCAACATAGACTGGTTGAGTGACAAACGTGTGAGTGCGGAGCTTCGTAGGGGACTTAAACACCTTGTTGTAACGTAACATCGGGGTTCTACCCGGCAAAACAGAAGGGCTGGCTGCAGACGTCGCGATATGAACAGGCGGGGGGATATCGTCCCAAACATCAGTGAAGCACGCGTCAGTCACGGCAAAGACACTGGTTGAGTACACCCCTCGAAAGTCAGTAGTAGTCACGAACGACTCAGTCGGATGTAGTCGATCAAATGCGTCCTCCGGGTGCTCTCCGTCAAGAGCCTCGTAGTCGTCATCAGAATCGTCAACATCACCACCTCCGTATCCATATCCTCCATAATCCTCAGCAGCATGGCCATCAGACCCGAGGTCAATCCACGCTACTAGATTGTCAGCACGAGCTTCCACCTTACCAGGGTATGTTCGGGTGAAGCTGTCGAGCTGAGACCAGTTCTGTACCTTCCAAGACTGAAAGACACTGCTGGTTTTGACTGGGAACTGCTCCTTGGGGAAGAAAATGTACTTCTTCTTGTTGTTGGAGCTCAGTCTGAAAACATTGTAGTACCAGCCCATGTTACCACCCTTGTCGTACTTAACCTTCTCGACGTCCTTGCAGTTGTCATAGGAGTGAGAGCCGTTGCAGAAGACACAGGGCACCTTGGTTCGCTGTTCGACACGGTCAGTAGCTGGAGCAACACGATCAGTAGCTGGAGCCGTTCGAGAGCTTGATTTGGCGGCAGGCAAAGATGTTCCTGTCGCTCGACGCGAGGTGTCGGTGGTGGTAGTGGGCGTAGTGGAGGCGGCAGCGGGACCAGTAGTAGTCCAGATGAAAGCAGCGTCGCCAATGGCACGTTCTCGAGGGTACCAACTGTGCTGACTGCTCATTCTAGTCCACTCCTCGGTGGGTAGCTTCTTCAGTGTTTTGGCGTACTCACCCAGGACCTCAGCAATCTGCTTGATAGTCTGAACAGCAGTGATACTGAGTCTGTCTCGCTCGGCCTCGGGAGCTTCAAGGCACGCTAGGACGTTATGCCAGCTGTTGTTGTTCTGGCAACTGTACCAGTTCACCCAAGCATCCGGGAGGAAACCAGGCAAACGTAGGCACTTGGTGACAGCGTCAAGAGGAGAATCTCGAAGAGCATTAGCAAGGTTCTGAAGATAGGTGACTGTCATGAACTTTTGCTTGGGATCCTTCATGAAAGACTTTCGGTACATGAGGAATCTCTCTTCTCGCGCTGTGAGCGTGTCGATGGAATGGTCGTCGACTAGTCCGACGTGATGGGCAATGGTACGGAAGTAGCCAGTGCACATCTCGTTGAGAGAGTTGTAGTCTCTGGTYGTAGTTCTGACGTCYTCATGAGCAAGCTTGAAATCATGGATCATGGGGAGGTAGTCGGACTGGTCTTTAGCCGAAAGGTGTCTGATCATGAACTCGAAACGCTTGTAGATGGGCATTGACGAGATCATGACAGCCTTCAGCATCCGAGCATCAAGGTCTCCGGAGTGCTTCATAARCATCTTCTTCAAGTTGTCGTCAGCTTCTTGGCTAGACCCTCCTGTAGAAGTCTGGAGCAGGAGGGACACAGGGTCAGGGATAGACTCCTGAGAGCACACGATGGAGTTGAAGCTGTCGCTAGTGAGGCGGCTGTCGATGGACAGCGCAGGTCGCTCATCGAAGACATTTCCCAAATGGAGAGAAGAATTTGTTGAAGCGGAATCAGCGATGTTGTCACTTCTGCCATGCCCAGGAGCGTGAGACTCCTGCCCAGGTGACCTGTTGTCGAGGGGCCTGATGGAAGGTGGGGACTGAAGCAGAAGTGCTGCTTCTTGTCGGGAGACTCGCTCTGTAAGAGTGGTGTGCGAGTCAGACAACGTGAGCAGGGCGTCCTGAATGACTCGAAGAGAATTCCGAATTTCATTCACGACGGGTACAAGATCGCCAATGGAAGCATTTGTGTCAAGCGGTGGATCGTCTTGCAGGCTGAGAGCCTGGAACGCCTCGCCCATCTGATTGACGGTGCGATCGTCACGAGTGCTGTTCGCTGACATGCTGAATACACACAAACTAGGATATACAGTCAATTACTATACACAACTAATGGACTAATACCGTTCAGACTCCAAAGGCAACAAGGGAGGTTCGAGGGAAACGGGTCGTCCACCAGATGTGAAGTAAGAAAGCTGCAGAGCCAGGGTCAGGAGCGTCTAGAGTGCGTAAAGTCTAATGTTAGTACCGTCACCGTAACTAGAAGCTGTAAGGAGATTGGGCGTCATCCTTTAGTAGTGATTATCACTGTTACTCACCTGGTCTGTAGCCAACAATTACCCACAAATAAGCAGATGAAGAGTTCTTTCGAGAGTAGGGTAGGCCAGGAGTTCAACGAAACCTTTAGCCAGCAGGAGTACAACGAAACCTGTGTGTTGCAGAGTCTGAAGTTAGTAATAGAATCCTTAAGTAATCATCACCAAATAGTGACTGAATAGTTACCAGGGTGGTCACGGGGACATCAAGCAGGGACACCTTTTAAGTAACAAGTCAACCACGTAGTGGTTGATTAGTTACCATTAGTATCATAGTGAGTCAAGTAGAGTAACTCCTTCAAGTAATATCAATCCCTGAAGAGGCAAAGAGAATAGCCAATCAAAGGCCAGAGTGTCATCGGGCGGCGACACCAGCGTTGACGGGAGGCACTCTGGAATGCTGATACATCTCGGTGTTTAGTCGAAAGATGCATTACTGACGTGATCGTGTCGTGTCACGGAAGGCAATCAAGTGGCGTAGCCACTTTAGTTGAAATACTAACCAAAGACGGAAAACGGTTTGAAAGTGCAATAATCAATTAACATAGTACATAGGCAAACATATATAGAAAACAGGAAGTGACCCCTTGAATTGACGGGAACAAGGGATCTCGGTAAAAAAACCCTTTCGGGAAAAACCCTTCCAATATACAACGCAGAGATCCAGATTGGACCTCGTGCACTGCAGTGAACAAAAGACTTCACTACGTGGCATAAGAGAACCACGAGAAGTACACAAGAATAAGGTTCTGTTGGGAGTACAGAGCCTTGGCAAAGGTCGGAGTGACGTCAAATGGCGGCGGCCATATTCACACTCTCTCTCTTCCATTTACCCACAGCACCTACCAGACATAGCACAGGATAAGTGACAAACAAATTTGTGGCGAAAAACAACAGCCACCACGTGACATCGATTTTCTTCGACGCGTCGGACTTGTGCATGCGGTCCACGAGTCTCGGAGTGGTATATGAGCCGGAAATGTACACTAGACAGAGCGTGAAAAACTGCTTCCACGAAGAGGAGTTGATGCTGAGATTCTGGTCGTTGGGGGAGGTGAGGTCATGTGAGCTAGGGGGTGTTTGGTCACGTGACGAACATGGTGGGTCACGTGATTCAGAGGCTGTAGGAGTAATTTTCGTGTTCTCCATTTTCGTTTTGTTGTGTTCAAGGGAAGCACGAGATAATAAGACCCCACCCTTATTAAAGTTGATATTAAGTGCAGGGGTTTTGCATTGTAGAAGTAAGAAAATACGATGAGGCTCAAAAATGTGGGGAGCGGAGATGGAGAGAAAAGAAGCACACTTTTGTACTGTAATGTGGGTGTTGTGAGAACGCTAATATAGTTGGATTGGCAGCATCTTGAAAACTGAGGTCAGTGTGGTGTAGTGATGTGTTGTCATGTCTACAGTTGAATGAGCTTAATTAGAAGTGTCATTTTGTTCACGAAGAAGGTGTATTCAAGTAAGGTTGTTGACTTGATAAGCTTAAATGTCAACTAAAGTGTGAGTGGCCAGAAATACTGTATATATAACAGGGAGTGGTTGAAAATGAAATCCGACTTGATATTCGACCTCCTCCGTGTTGGGTCTTGTTACCCTTAAACTCACATCACAGTCAGACCATTATTAATTAGTAAGCAACAAAAAAGATTTTCGTAGAATTGGGTCAAAAAGACCTCTTTAACCACGGGGCAAAAATACAACCCTTTGTTGGGTCACATGATCCAGCGGAGGATCGAACTCCGAGCCTCCTCGGCACTGAAATGTGAGCGAGACGTGATAACCATTACACCACTAGACCTTGGTGGGAGACCGGGCAGGGTTGGGCGCATGGTAGATGAATTTTTGGATTTTATTTTGCGTTTGATTTAAAAAGGAGGTGTATTATAAGATACTATGAGACGAGGCGAATTTAGGAATGTAGTTTATATTGATGTGATGTGTTTAGTAATCGAGTTATTGTGTTTTGTTTCATGAGGGCATGAACAGAGAAGAACAGTTTGTAACTATGCGGAGAAACTAGAAGAAATATATAAAAGCATATACACAAGAAGGGAGAAAGTCATTTAATACAATTTCGAAGTGTGGGTTGTTATTGAGGTGATTTCCACAGTTTAGTGACTGTTATTGTGATGACTACATACTGAAGAGAGAGCCAAACAACGTCACTAGCGGAGAAATGCATGGTTCAATTGGCAGACTTCGAAAATCTTCTTTCATAACTATATTAACCCTCTGGATCTAAGATTATGTCCAGCATCTGTTCTTAATTGAGATTTTATCTCCTTCTAGATATGGTATCTCGAGGCTTCAGGAGTTATACACTTCAGATTGACACTAGACCTGGTTGCCACTTTATATAGTCCTGAAGAGAATGATACATCGTGGAGTATAGCTGCTTGTGTAAAATGCACATTTTTTCGTCGTTTATTTACCTTATCAAGAACCGTTGTCTTGTTTTTTTTTGGCGAAGGGTGTTAGTTATAGCTTAATTGGATAGTATAATTATTCGTGGAATAACAAAGAAACCAGAAGCGCCACTCATCCCAGACTATTACCAGTCGGTTTGAATGTTTCTTCTGTTCATTTTGATACCACAAACGGTCCAATTCTGACATTTCAAAAAACTGCTTTTATACGAGATCTAGAAATTCGAGCTGGCTATAGTTTAATTTGGAAGTCAAATAAAAGAAAATTCAACAGCGCCAGTGACAAGTGGCAACCACCATTGATCTCATTTTCTTCAGCTGATCAATTTGATACTACTAACGTGTATTTCTGAGGTTTTAAATAACTGCTTCTAATTCGAGCTTACTATAGCTTAAATTAGATGAATCACGTGAAGTCGGTTAACAATGGGTCAGGTCTAGGGTTCTAAAAAATCTCCCCTAATTCGAGTTAGTCAGGGTTAGTCAGGGTTATTGCTTAATTTGGCTATAAAGCTAGAAACCGAGTAAATTCCAATCCAACAGCACCACTCGTCGAGGTATACCAAAATTGTGCTCAGCCTCCACTTCTGATCATTTTGATACCACCAACGATCTAAATCTGAGGTTTCAGAAAACTGACGCTTGTTTTTCGAGACTGCTATAGCTTAATTTATTTGTAAAACTAGCCGTCAGTTATGTTCAGATCTAGAAGCACCACTCACCTTAGACTACTACCGTCAAATTTGTTTTCTTTCTCTCTACATTCTGATACCACAAACGAGTCAATTCCGAGGTTTTGAAGAATTGCTTCTTCTTGTAGTTTCGAGGTGACAATAGCTTAATTTGACCGTAAAACTAGATCTCAAAAACTTTTGCGCAAAGAAGCATTAAGTACCTCCGGGCGGTACCTTGAAACTCAGCTCCTTTTCCTGATCACTTTGAATCTACGAACGGCCCAATTCTGAGATTTTACAAAACTGTTTCTAATTCTTTTTGCGAGTTATAGCTTAATTTGGATAAACCATTTAGGAGTCATTTAGATAATGCTCCAGCATCACCTGTCACTTCTGACTATCACAGTTAAATCCTGCTTCTTCTACTGATCATTTCGATACCACTAATGGGCCATTTCTGAGATTCTCAAAAACTACTTCCTAATTCGGCTATACCTTAATATCACAGTATAACTACATATCAGGTATATCTGGTTCCAGAAGCTCCACATCGAGCAGACTACAACTGGTACGTTTTGCAGCTTTTTCTGATCATTTTGGTACCACTAACGGGTCACTTCTGAGGTTTTGATAATACTGCTGTTTTTGTTATCTGATTCCAGTTAATTAATAATTATAGCTTAATTTGGCTGTTTAATGAGAAGTCGAATATGTGTAGACCCAGAAACGCCATTGCTCCATAACTACTACAGCTACTCACGTCACCTTTTTCTGATCATTTTGATACTACTAACGGGCCATTTCTGGGGTTTTGAAAAATGCTTTTACTTGTCACAGGAGATTTTGTTTTTTGTTCGAGTTGGCTATAGCTTAATTTGACAGTATAACAAGAGGCCATATAACTCTGAATCTAGCAGTGCTACCATTTTCGGACTACTACCATCGAGCTCACATTCCCTTTCTCGTCATTTTGGTACCACTAATGGATCAATTCCGAGGATCCAAGAAATAACTTCTAATATTTTGTTTTTGTGTCAAATGCCTATAGCTTAATTTGGTTATAAAACAAGATCTCAAATAAATATGGATCTAGAAGCACCACTCAGTTTGGACTACCACCACTGAATTTGTCTTCTTCTTATCATCATTTTGACACCACCAACGCGTTGATTCTGAGGTTTTCATTATAAACGCTTTTAAGAATCCCAAAATGGCTATAGTTTAATTTGACTGTAAAACAAGAAGTCAAATAAATTTGTTTCTGGAAACACTACACACCTCTAACTATTGCCATTAAGCTCAGCACTTCTTCCAGATCACTTTGATTCTACCAACGGTCCAATTCTGAGGTTTTGCAAAACTGCTTCTAATTCGAGTTGGCTAGTTATAGCTTAATTAGGATGAATCACTAGAATACGATTAGTTGATTATTCAGAAGCACCAGTCACCTAGGATCAACACAGTTAGATCTACCTTCTTCTGCTGATGAAATTGATACCACTAACAGATCATTTCTGAAATTCTCAATAATTCCTTCTAATTCGAGTTGGCTTTTATAGCTTAATTCGCCATTATAAACAAGACTCATATAAGTCAAGATGTAGAAGCACCACTCATTGTGGAGTGCTAACATTGAGATCAACAACTTTTTCTGGTAATTATGGTATCAATAACGGTTTAAAGCAGAGGTTTTGATAAAACTTTTTCTAAACTGCATTAAGTGGGCTATAGCTTAATTTGACTGTTTAACGACATTGCGAATAAACATGAACGTTGAAATACCGCTCACCTCAAACAACTTCCGTTAGACCCAGCTCCTTCTCCCGATCATTTTGATACCACGAGCGGGTGTATTCTGAGGTATCACTTTTTGTTATACTTATTCCAAGAAGCACAGCTTATCTAGGACTATTACCATTGGAACCAGCTCCTTCTCCCGATCATTTTGGTACAGTACCACTAATGGGTATATTCTGAGATTATTTCAATCCAAGTTGGCTAAAAAAACACAGCATAAAACAGCTGACTTTGACCCCAGGAAGTAATGTCATTAGAAAAGTGGACAACTTCTTCCTGCCCCTCAGAACATCTTTAACAACTTAACAATTCAAACTATTTACATCTATATCTGGCTTTCTAATGTCCTCATGAGCACCAATTCTTTTCTTCAGAACAGCTCACTTCGTTGCTATTCCTTCTTTCGGAGCAGTTCGCTACGCTCACTGCTCCTACTCCTTCAGGACATCCTTCAAACTCACCGTCGCACTTCCCCGCTCCTTTGGCTTTGGCTGGTCCGGACTATCCTTCCATCCGATCATGTACACAAACCGGAAAGTCGCCGGAATACTGCCGTCCTCCTCTCCATGAAGCGACTTGTAAATTGCGTCAGCAGCAATCAGCACGTCTCTAGGCAACGAAGATGCACGTGTCAACACCGCATTGCCCTCTCCCATGGCCTTGAGATCGTCCATGAGCGCCCAAATGTCGGGATACGACACAATGACGTCATCGACATCGACGGTCAACAGATTGAATTTCGCCTTTTGCAAAAGACCTCCCATATCCTTGACGTCAGCAAGAGGAGAAACTCGAGGAGAAACACCGCCCTTTCGCTCCATTTCAGCAAGCTGGAGAGATGTTCGCAGCTCAAAAAGAGTATCTCCTCCAAGCATGGCACCCATGAACATTCCGTCGGGCTTCAGAACGCTATTGATACGCTTCAACAGGCCAGGAAGATCGTTCACCCAGTGCATGGACATGGTGGAAATCACGGCATCGTACGTGTTGTCCATGATCAGCGAGTTGTTGATACTAATGTCCTCTTCGTTTCCGTGAGCCAGGGTCACAAACGAGTTGGGGTTCAACTCCCCAGAAACAACATTATGCTGAACCAGTTCGTTGGAAACATCAGGGTGCGGATTAGACTCGGAAATCTGCTCCAGCACCTTGTAGTCTCGCAACAGGGATTTCTCGCTCGAATCCAGCATCGTCACGTGACCAAACCGGCTTCTCACCAGCTTGTCATCTTCAGTTTCGCCTCTCAGCAACTTTTGTTCCAACAGTCCAGACCCTGAACCGAGGTCCAAAACCTCGGGAAATTGCCGCGAAATGAACGCCAGCCGCTCAATCATGCGGTCGCTGATTTCCTGACGCAGATAGTCCGTCTGACGAGACTCGGAGACGTTGGTCGAAGCTCTGTTGCGCTGAAGCCGCTTGGAGTTTTTGCAGAACACTTCGAGAGAATAGGAGCGGGTTTGGGTCACGTGAGACGAAACACGGGTCACGTGACTTCTCACCTGTCTCAATCCGGCCACAGGACGCATCATCGTGGTGTATCGTGGTGTGCAAAAGATTGAAGTTGATTTGGTGATGATTTATGCATGCTAGATTAGGTTTGGGTGATGGGGGTGGCGATAAATGGGGTGAAAGCTGGGGGTGGTGGAGCATTTCTGAGTATTCAGCGATAGTCGGGTCGCCGCAAAGAGTTGATTTTCTTTTTCCTGGATCTTTTTGAGCGGTTTCGGAGTTTTTGAAGTGTGTTGTTGAAGTTCTTCTGTATATTACTTGGATTTATTAAGTAATGTAGTTGAGATCTGACATATGGTTTATAAGGTTAACAAAAGTCAAGTATCTAGATGAAAAAAGAAGAAGCCGTATAGCTCGGTCAATAAAGCAGAATGTCTCCCGATAGCATTACCAGGTAGTTGGATTAAGGCAATTAGAGCATAGTAAATTAATTCTGCTCTGAACACCCAGATTTTACGGGTTTTTAGGACCCCCAAAAAGGTCACCCCCAGCTGTGCGGCTCGGAAATTAGTAAGCATGATTACTAAGCTAAGGCAGATGTGATTAGTCATTACAAAGCTGTTAAGCTACATTACTTAGGAGGTCAAGTAACGTAGATGAGGATGTTTGGGCTCTCAGAAGTTCGTGAATATTCATGGTGAGCAGTAAAGAGCTTGTCATGATGGTCATCTGAAGCTATTTCATACACAAGCCGTCTTTAACTACATACAATTCAGTCACTAATACACTCTTGAAATAACTATGCCCTGAGATTAGTAAGCAAGATTAGCTCTGATTACTAAGGTTGATTACTAAGCACAATATGAGACCTTGATTAGTGCGGCTGATTGGTAAGCTGATGAGATAAAGACGGAGTGAATTGAAGAGAAGACTGCTAACGGTGCTCCTGAATGCACTCTGATACCATCCACCGTATACTCTGGATGTTCTGAGGACATGTTATATTTGGGAATCCATAAGTTCAAGAAAGAAGAGTCTCGCAATCAAGTAGAAGCAGAGACAACAAAACGAGCCCTACAGTCAACTTCTTACGTCATATATAGACCCTAACAAAACAATTCATTAATTATATACACAATTCTTCAGGAGTCATAGAGATGTACTGTGGTACCTGTACCGGTAGTTATCAAGTAAGAGTAGCACATATCCCATAGTCGGGCACACTCTCGAGCTTGCTCTCGCGTGCTGGTCCACTCTCAATCACTTTGTTCGTTCGCTCGTTCGTCTCTAAAACTCATCGTTTGTTTTACTAAATCGAAAACTCATTTCGTTCGGTTCCTTGCTTTTAAAACTCGCTGCGCTCGTTTTGCGCTCGTTTTGCGCTCGTTTAAAAGTCCACCTCCTTACCACACCCAGCTCTCTTTGCAAACTGCAGCACCTGTCCTCCTACACAGACATCCATCATTGACGAGCCCACACACTTCCACAAGAACAGGGGAGCGTCGTCAAACTGGCCCAGAGTCTTGTCCACCAGTTTCTCATCAGCCACAGCCACAAGTTCACTCTTGGGAATGTGGTTCTGGATAATCTCGCCTGCTTCGACAAACACAGGGTCGACTCCATCAACGAGAATCTTCTTCACGCTTTTGACAATCTGGGAGTCCACCTCGCACATGTGGGGCTTGTAGGAGCCAATGAGGCCGATGTAGACGTTCTTCTGGATCCACTTGTGGTGAATCACCGGACTTGTAGCAGGAGTGCATCCTACAATAAGAGCACATGTAGGAACGTCAGTGTCGGGAGTATCACATCGCTTAAACTTGCCATTGGGGTGTTCATGAAGAAGCCGTTCAATGAGCTCATCGGCCCGGTGGGCAGTTCGATTCACGATAAACACAGTGTCGATTTTGAACTGCATGAGAGCCAGCTTGATGTGCCAGTACGCCTGAGGTCCTGCTCCAAAACACGCCAAGTTGAGCGGCTTTTCTCCGTGGGATTCGAACAGAGACGTCTTCTTGTACACGTCCCAACTGAGCGAGGTGGCCAGCGCGGTTCGAAACGCAGTCAGCTCAAAAGCATTGATGATTCCCTCGACTGCTCCAGACTTGTCCATGATTGCAGTGAGACCCTTGAAGCCCTCCTTTGAGCCAGCCAGGGCCTTGAAGCCGATCTGGGGCGAACCAGTGGCCTCCACGACCTCCTTGCCAACAACAGGCATGAACAGATGGGTCGCATAATCGGCCTCAATGACTGTTCGAGGAGGCACGGTTTCGGGGTACTTTGTGACTTCCTGGAGAGACTTCAGGAGAGATTTTTTTGCCTGCTCAACGTCGTAAGGGGAGAGAGAGTTGAGCAGCGTGGCGAGATCTTTGTGGCCGATGACGAGCATGTTTGTGGGGTGAAGAAGATGGATGAGATGAGATCGTGAGATATATGCAGGCAGTAAGTTTAATGCAGTGTTAGTGTGATGACATGGGAATGAGATAAAATGGGGTGCAGAGGTGGTAGAAGCAAGGGGAGAGTTTGTGAGACGAGTTGATGGGTCAGTGGATTGATTTCCAAGAGGTTGTTAGTTTTCACAGTCTGTTTGTGATTCTGGAGGTACTCCGGTATAACCGAATTACATAAGGTTTTTCGGCTACCGACAAGAAAAGAGGGAAATCACGATAGAATGGGCTGCAGTGGTGGTAGAGAGAAACTGAAACTTGGGTTGTGACCACAGGAGTGCGCCGAACACAGTGGTATACTCCACATCTTTACCTGGCCATCCCACCATCTTCGGTTCCACTTCCGATTCCGTCTAAAACGGCAGGTGCGACCGAATCGTGGGGTTAAAGTTGCATCAACAAAGAAGGCGGTACCGGCGTTCTTGAGAACTGCGATATCGCTCTGGTGCGGCGTAAGCGGGGTCATGTGACTGAAAAAGCGGGAGATTTGTGATTAGTAAAGATGGAGTATTCTGAGAGTGTTGTTGGCTGTGTTAACTTTTGAATGACTAGCCTTATTCGTTAGCCTTATTCCATTAGTTGGGTCTCTAGGTGGAATAAGACTTGGCTTCACAAGTTTTGTTGAGTGTCTAACTGAGCTTGTTGAGGGTAAGACATAAAACGGTATATTCCAAAAGCTCAGTTGAGCTACAAGTACCAGCAGTTGAAGCTCATTTGGGTATTGAGACTTCTGTCAGTACTTTCATCATGGTGAGCTGCCGGTAGGTAACTCCTCGTACTTGTATTACAAGTACTGTTCCAAAAGTCCAGTGTTGAGGAAGAAGAGTGTGGTGACAGAATCAAGTGCACTTTAAATGATTCCTATATGCCCCAAAATTCCAGCTCATGTGTCTGTATGCCCCAAAGTTCTAGATCAGGTGTCCGTATGCCCCAAAATTCCAGCTCAGGTGTCTGTTTGATGCATATTTCATCTTTACATGAAGCACCTCTGTGGGATATAAGAATCCAGAAGTTTCTCTTACTCTTGTTTACTTCATGACACTGGTGACAAACTGAGCCCATTATGTTTTCTTACATCTGACTCTGTTGTCTTGTCAAACAGGTGCCCAAGTACTAGCTACTCTTACACCACCTATTCAATCTATCATTATTCTCTATATCTACAGTCCATCGGTTTCCAGCAACTTCACCACCGCATTGACCAGCTCCGGATCGAGCTCCTCCCTGGGGTTGTCAAACTTCCTCTGAAGCCCCTCCTCCAGCAGTTGTCGCAATTTGGCAGCCAGAACGCCGATTCGGGGCCAACATGTGACTTGCAGCCAATCGCTGATCACCACTCCTCGTCCAGTATAGTCAATGTCGAGTTTTCCACCAAACAACAACATGGCGTACTTGGACACCGGGGTCACGTCTCTCAGGAACACCTTGGAGGTCTCCATTCGGGTGAAATAGGCCATGAAGCACGCTTCCTGGGGCAAGTTTCGCTCGGAAAACGCCGTGGACGAAGGATGGATGAAAACTCGCTCCTTTTGAAGATAGTACTTGTACTCTCTGGCTTCAGGATCGACCTGGACAGCTCCAGAAGCTACAGTGGTGAACTTCTTGTCGGGATGCTGCACTCTGGCAATCTGCTGATTCAACGACGAAGCAATCACAGCTCTTGCGAGATTGTTGGACGAGTTCGAACCGTTGATGGAGTAGTTCAGATTTCGCAAAATCTCGGAAAACTGTTTCACCGTCGAGTCGATGTTGTAGAGAACTTCAGAAGACAGGAAGTTCTCCTTGCACCACAGTCGGGTGGTTTTGACGTGCTTTCTGGCCTCCCATTCAAGATAGGCAGTAGCATCCGTCAACAAGTCTCCGTTGCCTGTGGAAAACTGCGCTCGAGCTGCCTTGATCTCGTCTCTCTTGTCTGCGAGACTCAGAAAAGGCGACTTGACAGAAAGAACGCCCGCAACAGCCAGCATCAATTTCGAACATCCGAGAATCGAACCCACGATAAGCAGCTTGGCCACTTTAAGATCGCCTGGGATCATGGACATGTGTTTACCCAGAGCTGTAAGAGCTCCACTGACTGAAATACAGCCCATGTTGGTGAGAATGCTCTGAGCAGTGGAAATGGCAGTAACCGAAGGAGGATCAATAGCTCGAGACAGGAACTTGGCAACGTCGCCAACATTCATGGACTTGACATAAAGGTAGAGCTGTTCTAACGGAGTTCGAGACATTTCAGGAACAGTTCGAACAGGCATCTTGCCCTGCTCAGCCTGCTGGGTGTACATTTTGTAACAAGTGCCCCGGGAAACTCGACCGGCTCGTCCACGACGCTGTTTGGCAGCTGCCTGCGACACCCACGTGCTCACGAGACGCACAATATTGTTTTCAGCATCGTAAACCGTCTCTTTGACTCGTCCAGAATCGACAACTGCAACAATATCGGGAATCGTAATGGAGGTTTCGGCGATATTCGTGGCAACCACAACCTTGCGCTTACCTCGAGGAGGATTGGAAAAAACAAGCCGCTGTTGCTGAGGGGACAGGCCGGAATGAAGGGGGATCACGTGACAAGTTCCAAGCTGATTAAGCACAGCGCAACATTGCGAGATTTCGGCTACTCCCGGCAAGAAGATGAGAACTCCTCCAGATGAGTTTTTGGCGGTGAGATCTCTGTCCACGTGATCGATCAGATGACTAAGCAGCTGATAGTTGACGCCCTCGCCTAGCTTAGTAATCACCTTGTTGACAGGCTCGCCTTCTCCGTACTGACTCTGTTCAATGACTCCGTCTAGGTACACGTCATCAACCGGGAACGTTCGTCCCTCAATGTGCACGTGACTGACCTTCTTGTCGCCTCCAAAGTAGTTGATGAACGTGTTTGAGTCGACAGTGGCTGACATGAGCACAATCTTCAAGTGAGGAAAGACAGAGAGGAGACTTTTGAGCAGAATCAACAACACATCTCCATCGACTGATCTCTCATGCACCTCATCGACAACCACGTGAGTCACGTTACTCAGCGACGTCTTAAAGTCGCCCTGGATCATCTTGAGCAACACTCCCGTAGTCACAAATCGGAGCAACGTCTCCTTGGAGGTCTTGTTCTCTCCTCTGATTACGTAACCGACTTCGGAGCCGAGTTCGGACATTCTTTCAGCTGCCACTCGTTCAGCAAGACCCATGGCTGAAATTCGTCGAGGCTGCGTACAGATAATGTTAGGAGTGGTCTGGGTGGTGGACACCATATGGTCGAGAATGAACTGCACGGTTTGAGTGGACTTTCCCGAACCGGTTTCTCCGGTCACGAGCACTATTTGACTATCGGCGAGTGCTCTAATCACATCCTGCTGTTTTTCCCATGCCGGTAAAGATTGTCGCGATTTTTTCATTTTTTCCCAGCCCTGTCCAGAGAACCGCTGAGAAAAGGACTCCTTGATCTGCTGAGTGCTCAAAATCGCCTTGGGAATAGGTCTGGCCTTGTTCTCACGTCGCTTCACCTGAGTCACGTGATTAACAATTCCCACACCTCCAGACACTCCAGCCAGCTCGCCAGGGTTGTCGATAATGTCACAGCAGTTGTCTTCCAGCCACTCACAGATGGCCCAGATCTGAGCGTCTCCTGAGAGTGTGTCACGTGCCATTTCGAGTGCCTTTCTCACAATAGCCAGCTGGATATAATGGGGAAGTCTATGGCCCTTTTTGATGGCTCTCACTGCAACGGACGGGAAAGAAATGGGATACTCGTTAGAACGCCAAAACGTCGCCTGAAGAAGCCCATCTTCGAGATTCCTGCAGTTCAGGGAGACGCTAATACGGTCATCAGCAATAGAAACCCGGTTCGGCTCAAAAATCGCTTCCAAAGCCTCCATCTCCTCATTCCAAACAGTCACAGATTCAGAGTCAGGTTCTTCTGCTAGAGACAAACCAGAAACTCCAGATTCCTCGCCAATCAACATTTTACACAGCTCCACGTTTCCAAGCCTCTCGCTCCACTCCACCTGCTCAAGAACATCAATAGCCACATCTCGATTGTATCCATCTTCCTGGAACCGCTTCACCATGTACTCACGTGACAATTCGAGCGTGTGGAACGAGACTCCAGTGGTGTACTTGTCAGGCAGAAATTTTCCGGGCAAATCGTCTTCAGGAACATGCAGAAGAAGCCACTCGAGGAGCTCGGTAGACTCGGGAGAAGCATACTGAAGAGCCTCCGTCACGTGACTTTTCCTGAACCCTAGCCCTGTAATATCCGCAATTAGCTTCTCATTAGCTGAGTCATCAGTCTGGTCACGTTTTTCCCACGTGACTTTTTTCTTGATCACTTTTTCCACCAGGTTTCTCAGCTCCTGCGACATTTCCGCCTTGGGAGCATAGTCCCAGGATTTGGGCGGGAAAAGTTCACGTGGGCGCGGCGAAGGCTTCTTGTCACGTGATTTGTCAACTGTCTTGTCACGTGACTTATCCCCATTACCACTACTCTCGATGGCCACCTTGACCTCCACCTTACTCTTTTCGGCTCTCTCTCTTTCAATCTGACGCTTCTTTTCTCTGTCTGCCTTCTCCACCTCTCGCTTCCGCTTCACCACAAACGGATCAGGCACATAATCATCCGCGGTAGCTTGTCCTGACTTGATATCTTCGCTTTTCTTCTTGTCGCATTTCTGCCACAACGCCTTGTGATCTGTAGGAAGAACCATTGAAAGGTTTTTGTGGGACGAAATTCTGTGGAGCGCGTACGTGGCGGCTAAATGTCTGGCTTCCAACGCCGTCTCTTTTCCCTCAACCAGATCAGCAGGAGGCATGTATCTGATTTCCTCGACTTCTTGAGTCTTGGGGTTCTTCTGCTTGAGAATGACCGTGGCTATGAACCCAGACTTGACGCGCCGCATGTCGTAGTCCACACGCTCCCACTTGAGCTTCTGGACATGTTCATGGAGCAGGGTAGCGGGTAGTTTACCTGTCCACGATGAATTGGCGACAATCTGACGAGCTGTCGGTTTAGGAGGTCCAGGAAGAGGTTCAGGGTCAGGGGACTTTTTGCCCTTGCCCTTGCCCTTGGCCGGAGCCTCAGCGGGTGCCTTTTTAGGCGTAGGCGTGTTTTTTTTGCCCATTTTGAGTGGGTGTTCTGAAGGTGAAATATTTAGATCGTGATATGAAAAAGTGGTAAACGAGGAATTTAGAGTTTGAGGTAGGGGATTTGGCGATTCATAAATGAAGAGGTTTTTGTATGTACACAAATTAGATCGAAAGCATTTGTGGTGTTAATGATGTGTATAGAATTGATTCCTGTTTCTAATTTTTGTTTTCCTCCATTTTCTGCTGTAATTAAAGGACTCTTCTCCGTGCGGCTCATTAATTGTTTCGCTTATAGACTTTTGGGAGTTTTGTATGAGAAAACGGGAGGTGGAGTAAGGTGTACTTTTATGGGGTGGTATAGAGGAGATGGGAGCGAGGTTGTATGAGATGAAGTGGTTAGCGTAGCCGAAATAGCATGTTTGTAAAGCTTCTGTACCTAAATCTTTCTTTTTCGTCGAGTTAGACTAGGCTGTTTCATACAACCTCCTCTCTACTAAACGTCCCAACTGAATACTTTAGATTGTAATTATACTCATGCAGAGTAACTATAACAGTTGACTTCCCAACGACAGCGTAACTAATGGAAGGAATACCATGACCCAACTCATTGTCGTCTTTGAGAGCTCAAAAATCGTCAAAAAACCTCTTAAATCTCCATAGTCGACTTCCAGCACTTGCCCTATGCCCCCATTTTCACCCCCATTCTCACCTTCACCTCCCTTCCCATTACTAATCATGTCTTAGGCTGCAACTCTTTTTTCCTCCCTCACCCACAACATGCACATTCCTGAAGACGTTGCACGGCTGGTTTTCGAAGCTAGCGACGTGGACGGCTGTGTGGCGCTCGGTCAGACGTGCCGGAGCCTTCGAAACGCTTTTATCGAGCTCGATGAGTTGATAGGACGAAAAGTGAGGGAGTGTGCTCCTTGGATGGAGAAAGGAGATTTTTGGCGAAATTCGGCTGTTCTTTGTGCTTCCAGGAATAAGGCAGTGAATGCCAAGGGAGGTGCTCAGGCTCCCGCCTTCAGTTTCAATTTTGGTGAGAAAACATCGACTTTTGACAAAGATACGTCTTCTTCTCCTAAATGGCAACGAATCACTTCAGACAAGTTTCTGGGAGACAGTTATGCTGCCGAAGCGATGGTGAGTGCTGAGACGCACGTGAACCCGTCACGGGAACAGCTCCAAAAGTACAACGGAGTTTTTTCTGCCGTTGATCTGCCTTTATATTCCATGCCTGCTGCTACTGTAGCTGATGGAAACATTGGAGTCTACATGGATAAAGATAAAGTGCTGGATCTGAAAAACCTGACTGTTCTCAACAAGGAGAACAACATCCGGGCCCCCGAAGTTGTTCAACTGCTCGATTTTGGCAGTGAGAGCAGAGATTATTTCACAACTCCGTCAGGAATCAAGGTCCAAAGTGACACACCCGCAGACACTGGCAATCGGTACCCTGAAGGCATGATTTTCTACGAGGACATTAAACTGATTGGCGAGAACGAATCCGTCATGATTGTTGCCAAACGATGTTTTGCGTCAACCAGACACGAGGCGTTCTACGTGTACAAGCCTGACGCTGAGATTGTCGACAACTCGTTCAAATTCAACTTCAACGACTGGAAAATGTCAGCCATGGACCCCCTGATGCCGCCGCAGCTCGTGGGAAACTCACCCTACATTGCTGTGGAGAAGAAGATTGGAGGAGACAAGTGGATATGTCTGGAACATGCGAGCCAGAAAGACAACGATCTGATTCTCCTGATGAAAAGAGAAGGTGAACTCAACAACCAGATGAGCTTGCTGGTCTACAATGGTCTCATTTACATCTTCAACGGCTACAGATTGTGTCCTGTTTGGGTCAATATGCTCGAAAAACGCAAACTTATGTTCAACTATCTGATTCCCGAGGAAAAAGACAAGTACACTGTTTGTGAGGTGAAACCGTCGTTCACGTCGAAATGGACGGCCCCAGGGCCCTGGATTCGAACCCGCAGTGTCCCAAGCTTTGCCAGAGCAAAAGATGGAAGATATGTTACCATGAGTATTGCTAAGAAGGGAGGAGGGTACATTGTGGCTGATTTGGAAACGGGAAAGACTTATCACGCTGCTGTTGGGTTTACTAAACGCGGGTGTTCCATGGAGAGAAAGCCAGATCTCGTGTTTCCTTCAATTGAAGACGAGAGGGTTGTTTTCTACTCCATCTCCCGAGGTACAGGACGAACACTGCTGAAGATGGTTGAGGGCGCTGACCCCAAGGGAAAGAAATCTTTCCAGAAGCTGTCACTTGACCTGCAAAAACAGTACGACACATTGCGAGTGCGGCCTCCTGTTCCTGACCCTTCTGACTACTCTGATTCAGAGGAAGACAGCGACAATGAGCCCACGAGACAGGCGATTCTACGAAGACCTCAACTGACTCCTGCCGAGGTCCACGCTATCAACGAAGAAGAGTCGTCGGATGAGGAGTGGTTTGTGGGACCTCCTCCTTTTCATATGAACCCCTTTGCGTTTCGTTTCTAGAGAGAGTTAGTCAGGGTTACTGAGCAATATATATTTTTAATAATAGTATACTTGATGAGATACAACCAACGATCGATATATTCAGAGGTCACATGAGCATACAGTAGTGCCTAGCAAGTTAACTGGAAATCATGAGTCGTTACATCCTCTTTTTATGGTCTTATTCCAAGGACGGTTTGTAGCCATCTTCACTGTCTATGAAGGAGCCAGATTAGAAGTGAAAACACGACTGTTCAGTTTTCTGACTTCCTAACATCACTACCATCTCTCCTCTGGAGTCCTTGAACATCTACCATATAAAAAGACTCCTGTCGTACTACCTCTTGGGCTACTCTCCTAATCCTTCCAAGAGGCGACTTAATAGGATCAAGAAATACCGTATAAGTGAGAATAAAACATAAGGTCGGATCTAGCCATACATTTCACATCTACTGTCTTATTCCCTCTTCAATAGACAACTTCTCGTCGTATCTCTTCTTAGCATGGCTGTGTCCATAGCCCCCCTAAAACGGACACTAGCCTAAAAGAATAAGACTCATTAATTAGTTCATCTTCACCATCACTCCAACGGTCTCGTATTCGCCTAAGTTCATTCAACGGTTCTTTACATACTCATACACCCCTGTTTTATTACGTAATCTGCTTATGTAATCAACCTTCCACTCATCTAAGATGCTTACATAATCCTCCCAAACAATCACATGCACTGTTGTGCTTATGTAATCTTGCACTAAGGCCAACGTGCTTCGATCATGAAAAACAACATACCCCTATATTCATCACCATGAAGAGACCTCAAATACACCGCTAAACCCTCTCTAACTCCATCACACACCATTCTAACAAGGGCCATTCATCCCTCTACCCCAGTCAACGTATGCACGTACCCCACACTGAATAAGGTTGAGGAAAAAGCTTTGCATGAACAGGCAAGTGCAAGGTTGAGATATAAGAGACGTATCAGGCTGCTACCTCCCTACGAACTCGTCACTCCATCGATACCCCATACTCAGCACACCATGGAATCACGATCAGCCTCGAATTCGGCCACCCCGCCCACCGGTGGGTCTCCTGAGGGCCCCAAGAAGTCTGCGCGACGAAAGTCGACCGTGCAGCCCATGCCCCGAGCTCAGAAGCCCAAGGGCGAGCTCCTCACCGTGGAGGAGAAAAAGGCCAACCACATTGCCAGTGAGCAGAAGCGGCGGCAGGCGATTCGCGAGGGCTTTGAGCGAATCACCAAGATAGTCCCGAACCTCGACAAGAGCCAGGGCCGAAGTGAGGCGATTGTGCTCAACAAGACGGTGGCCTTTTTGAAGAACCTGATTGCCGAGGGCAAGGAGCTGGAGTTGCGGTGTAACGAGCTCCATATTGTGACTCCTCCCCCAGCGGGAATGTCAAAGGAGAAGGTCAAGAAGGAGGAGTCGCCGGTGTAAACAGAGAGACAGCACGCGACGGAACACAAGAACACGGCACTCACAACGACCCAACAACGCAACACACAAGTGACATGGGGACTGTGATGGATACTCACCAGTGTATGAGGACACTGACCAGGGTATGAGGTGGCACTGACGGCACTAATATCACGTCACCGAGACAACTGGCGTCAATCGTGGCCATCAGGCATCAGCTGCTGTTGAGTGCTACTGTGAGAAGTTCTCCTGAGATCAGAGAGAAGTCAAGTGGGGAGTCTGAAGGTACCCCCAAATAAAGAGCCCCATTCTAAAGTCCCATCTTAAAGACGGCTTTTTGACACCCACTTTAAAGACTTGTCCTCAAAACTCCACTCTAATGCTTACGTCACCCAACATGACTAAACCCAGCATAACACAGCACAACACAACACACAGCACATTCCTCTCATGTATTATATGTATTTTATCTATTCTAACAATTCAGCGGTTGTAGACGGCTACAAAAACATATTTATTTCATATCTCATTCACCCCATTAACCATTTTTCACCTTCCCCCGTCCCGGTACCTGTTGATCTGTTGTCTTCGCAGTTCAACAGCAACATGCAACACGGGGTATGGGGTGCAGCAACTTTATCTGGGGTGGGGGGGAAGGTATTTTGGTCACGTGACTACTCGTAGAATGAGCATTTCTTCACGTGATCTTTTCGAACGCTTAGTCATCGGTTCAGCCTCATTTGTCTTGTCTCACCTATTCTTACTTCTAGCCGCTTCATTAGTCTGAATTTGGATTTGCTGTTTTGGGAATGTTGGGAAGCGTGTTTGAAGGTGAAGGAGTGGAGATTCTGAAGTTTTGACGGCAGATTCGGAGTCAGCGTGCTTGGAATAGTTGGGCCACATGTTTTAATCTTCATTTTCGTTTAATGGGGCCCACTTACACCTTTTTTTCATGCTGACTAATCAAGCCGTATCGTATTGTGGGATATAAATAGAATAACGGCGACGATAACGGCGGGGCTGTGTTACGAGAAGCAGATTTAATAACTGCTTTGTGGTTATTTTGGTCGGGTATTGCTCGAATTGGGAATGTTGGGAAAACGCAAGTTAACTAAGAGAACGTTATCTTCAAGTATTCAGCTAATTAAAGGTAGTTAAGGGAAGTGGATAAAACATGGAGAATATTACGAAAATTGTATGATACACCACACGTCTTTTTCTATATTACTTAATAACGTCAACACTCTCCATCTTCTCACTATCTTATTTTCCCTCCAGCAATCCCAGAACCCCAAAATAGGAACCCCCAGCACAACTTTTTTCTCAACTAAAGCTAAGTAACTCAAAACACTACCCTCCCCCCGCCCCAATGACCTGGCACATTTCTCACTTCCCATTCTCACTTCCGATTTCTCGGCACATTCCAGGGACTCCAGCGGCTGACGAATCCAGATAGTTGGCAACTTCGCCCAGCTTGGCGTGCTACCTCTTAGCAAGTTGTAACGGTAAGGGGGTGGCTAATGTGTGCTTAGGGCAGCTAAAGTGATGGGGATCACGTGAGATCACTGGGTGTTGTGTGGTGTGTTTTATGTTGGTCACGTGACTCTCACATGGCTAGACACGTGACTCCCGCGCTCGCACATACTCCCTACTGACAGTTCTCCTATCTATTACTCTGTCTTAGGTCCACTGTTGCTTCTTGTCCAGATCTGACACACTCGCAACTTTATATGCCCCTGTGTGACGTGAAGAGCTGTGGAGACGAAAAAGAGAGAAGAAAAAAAGGGGACAATAAGGGAGGGGGTCGATTGATGGACGTGGGAAAAAAAACGGAGGAAAAAAATTGAAAACGCGAAAACCGGAATCGCGTGTATGTGGCGCGTATATTGCCTTCCAAACAACCGCTTCTTGGCCAACCTCCCCCATCCACCTCGGGCTGTGTTGCATAAAGAGTGCGTATGAACTGTGCTTTGTTTAGGCTATTTTTAGTTTGTCGATACACGAGATGATGCTTATTGTTTTTAACTGTACGAGAGAAGTGAAGGCCTTCTTCATAACCACGACTTTACAACTACACAAAACACGTAGACGATTGATACCACAGAGTGATTGTGCCACACGACACACAAGCACATCACGAGGTACTAGATACAGTGCTACAACACAAACAAGCAACACAGAAACCACTGATCCGACATTCATTACAAGTACGAACGTATCCACAACACCACCAAGTTCACCACAACAAAACACACACACAGGATGCGCCTACTCATCCTCTTTACCCTCCTGGGGTACGCTCTGGCTCTCCATCAGATCGGATCAGACGCGCTCAAGTCGTGTATGACGTCGTCGCAATTCACAGCGTCTCGATTCGACATCAAGTTCTTCCCCGAAAATTACACCGCCAACATTGACCTCAAGGCCATCTCCAACCTGGAGGGCAACATCACCGGCACCATCACGCTCAAGGCGTACGGCATCGAGGTGGTGAACGAAAAGGTGGACTTTTGCAAAAACAACATGCCCCAGCTGTGTCCGATAGCCAAGGGTAACTTTGACTTCTCCACCACCCTCTCGGGCATTAGCAAGAGCATCGTTGACCAGATCCCGGGCATTGCCTACACGATTCCGGATCTCGACGGAGTCGTGACCGTCAAGGTGCACTACAACGACGACCCCAACACCATTGTGGCCTGTGTGGAGACGTCCCTGAGTAATGGTAAGACGGTTCAGACCAAGATTGCCTCGTGGGTCATTGCGGGCGCGTGTCTCATTGGAATGCTGACAGCCGGTGTCGTGGCAATCATGGGACACAGTAATACTGCTGCCCATGTGGCTTCAAACGCCGTGTCTCTCTTCACCTACTTCCAGGCCATTGCCATCATCAGTATGATGGCCGTTGAGAAGCTGCCTCCTATTGCTGCCGCGTGGTCGTCGAATTTCACCTGGACCCTGGGTCTCGTCAACGTCAAGTTCATGCAGGACATCTTCAACTGGTACGTCCAGGCGACCGGAGGAACGTCCACTTTTATCATCAGAAACAGACAGCTGATTTCCGTTTCTGTGGAAAAACGGTCTCTCTACGCTCGAGCTGTGAATGCCCTCTCAGACGACAAAATCACAGACTTTATCGCTTCCTCGAAGGACGCAATCACCCGAAGAATGGCGTCTAGAGGAGATATGGTCGACATGGCTGTTGGAGTGGGTATGCATCTTCTCAAACGAGATAACAGCACCCTCGAAGGTCTAGGATCGCAGACTGAGAACCAGAAGGACCCCCGAATCTACGGAAAGACGCTGATTGTGCGAGGAATCGAACGTGTGGCTTTCCTGTCCAAAATCGAGCTCACCAACGTCTTCCTCACTGGCTGGACCATGTTTGCCTTTGTTGGCTTCTGTCTCGTGTTCCTCGTCATCATCTTCAAGGTGACCATCGAGAACTTCATTCGGGTCAAAATCATGAGCCCCGGAAAGTACGAGGAGTACCGCCAGAACTGGAAGTACATCAGTAAGGGAGCCATGTACCGAATGGCGCTGATTGGCTGGCCCCAGATGTCCGTTTTGTGTCTGTGGGAGCTGATTGAGCGAGATTCGGCAGCAGTCGTTGTTATTGCTGTGGTCACTTTCCTGACTCTTCTCCTTCTGCTGTGTTTCGGAGGCTTCAAGATTATCATGATGGCTAAACGGTCCATGTCTCTGTACAGAAACCCGGCCTACATGCTGTATGGAGACCCCGTGACTCTTCACAAGTGGGGCTTTCTGTACGTCAATTTCCGAGCCACAGCGTACTACTATGTTCTCGTCATCATTGGCTTCCATCTGGCACGTGCTCTTGTGATTGCCTTTGCCCAGAAGGCCGGTAAAGTCCAGGGAGTGGTGTATTTCGTCATTGAGCTGGTCTACCTCGTCATTGTCTCCTGGATCAAGCCGTACATGGACAAGACCACCAACGTGTTCAACATTGCGATTGCGTCGATCATGTTCATCAACGCGCTCTTCTACATGTTTTTCTCGCAGGTGTTTGGCCAGCCGCAGTACGTGGGCTCGATCATGGCCGTGGTCTTCTTTGTGCTAAACGCCGCCTTTTCCCTCATTCTCATGATTTCCGTCATCATCTCGTCCATCAGAGCCCTGCTCTCCAAGGACCCCGATCTCAGATACCAGCCCATGCGAGACGACCGAGTTTCGTTCATTCCCCACAACCAGGCAGAGAAGGACGCCCAGGATACAGAGCTGGATGCTCTAGGAGCGACCATGATGGTGTCTGGAGACGACGTCAACCGAGGCGACAGACGGTACTCTTCGGACGACGAGTTCCCTCAGCCAAGACTGCCCAGAGACACTCTGGCGCCCCATTCGGGCTACGAACGGCCCCTTTCTGGAGGCCCTTATGACGAGCGGGATCCGTTTGCGCTGTCGAACCATACAGTCAACTCGGACTACCACGCTCCCGCTGGCAGTGGAGCGTTTTTCACTCACCAGAACCACTCGGATAGAGATATGCCTCCGCCAGCAACGTCGTATCGGGGATACCAGCCGCCGGGATATTGAAAAGTGTAAATATTTATTGTCGAATGATACAGCACGAACAACGCGAACTGCGAAGCAGTGAGTGGTGTTCTTGTGGCGAGTAGAACGAGCTGCGAAGCAGTGAGTAAAATAGAGCGAACTGCGAAGCAGTGAGCATTGTAGCAAGTAGAGCGAGTTGCGAGCAGCTAGTGAGGTTGCAAGTTGAACTCTTGTATGACTTAACTCGTATGAACTGGACGTGGTATGTGCTGATGTAGAGCTGGGTAATATGTTAGTGTATGTGTGATTGGAGAGTCTGACAAGACCAGGCCTTGGTGGCTCTTGTTTAATAGTGGTTTCTGAGACTGGGTTTGTGACTTTGATGTTGAATTGTCAAGGCACCTTGATAGGCAAGTACAAGAGGCAAATGAGTCTATACAGCAATACGTAATGTGCTTCGATGGACGTCTGCAATTACTCCACTGTGGTTAGCAATTCTTGTGTTATGTGAAACTGGGTCACTCTACAAGCTTAAGGTGATGTTGGAGATGGCCTATGGTGAGTCTCACTTTTTAACAGTGTCTAAGATAAAACTGATGTTATTCACTCACTGGAGTGTTTCTGGAGACTAACAGCATAAAGCAAAGGAATTAGGGTGATGTCCACCGCTACAA
Source organism: Yarrowia sp. JCM 30696 (assembly GCA_001600535.1). Lineage (NCBI taxonomy): Eukaryota > Fungi > Ascomycota > Dipodascomycetes > Dipodascales > Yarrowia > Yarrowia sp. JCM 30696. Next base: position 31,014 of record BCKG01000006.1, read on the forward strand.
AGAGGTTTTATATCCTAGTCAATCAGTATGCCTTGCAAGCCTCTTGTCCTATTAATTTGTTGAGATCTCTATGTACAACTCTCTAGAGTAGAGCACCTACTAACAGAGAAGCAACTATTGACGCCCACTTCATTCCATGGACCTCCATTGAACCCACAGAAACCTCCAACTATCGGACTGTCTTAGTCATCAAACTCCTGTGACATCATCTCACCTCTGTCATGTTCTCGAGTCAGGTAAGCTTGTTTCAGTTGGTGTCCATGTTTCACTTTAGACGCGTTGAGAGAATGAGACACTCTACTTAAAGATGCATCCCATAACCACATAAAAGCAGACGGTTTCTCGATCTACAGTGAAGACAAGATTTACTTGATGGAGAGAGCTGTCCGCTATATTCACAATTACAATCAGGAGTTTTCGCTAACGCTCAAACTCCTTACACCTGTTCTATCACTCATTCTATACATTAATACATAGTCCGTGCATGGACTCTCGTCCGCTACACGTTTTTTTCCAAACACTTCTCCCTCACCTTAAGCCAGAGAAGAGAAGAACTTGTGGGCGAGCTCGACTCCAACGAAAGTAGCAGCGTTGGCGGGGAAAGATCGAGCGAGGGCAGGTCCGATACCGGGGAAGAAGGCCTTGATGCCTCCTCGCGCGTAGATGCCCTTGGTCACCTGCGAGATGCTCTGGGGGGTCTCGGACGACTGCAGCACCGACTTGATGGTGTCGATGGGGAAGACGGGCACCCACATGGCGACACCAGCCATACCTCCGGCAAAGGAGATGGCGGCGAGCGACAGGGGCTGGGCAGCGGATCCGGGCTCAGCGGGGGGAGACAGCTTTCGCTTCAGGAACTCGTAGGTAGCAAAGTAGAGGGCCGAACCGGGTCCGTCTCGGGCCAGAGTGGCAACCGAGCCCTTGAACACGGACCGGAGACCGCCCTCCTTGTACAGGTGCTTGACCACGTCGAGGGCACCGTTGAACTGCTTGCCGCCAGTCTTGCCCTGGCCCTGCAGCTGCAGAATGACCTTGACTCGCTCAAAGGGAGCAGCGACAGCGGTGGTAGGGATGGCAGACAGGAAACCGGCAGCGGAGATCTGGGCGATGGAGAAACCCTTCTTGGGGTCCACCTCGGACACGGAAGACACAATCTGCTTACCGACATCGTAACCCCAGAACGACACGGCGAACATGGGAGTGACTCCAACCAGGGGAGCCATGACACCTCGGTAGAAACCCTTGGGGCCGTCGGTCTTCATGATGCTGCCGACAACGTCCATGGCGCCCTTGTACTGGCCGGGAGATCCGGTCTGAAGACGCACCTTGACCAGATCAAAGGGATGACCAACCAGAACGGCGCAGATACCTCCAAATCCACCGGCCGCGAAAGACTCGACCTGCGACAGGAAGGATTTGAGAGCAGAGGGGGGGGCAATGGCCTTGACGCCAGCGTCGATTTCGGGAGCGTCACTCATTGTGTGTGGTTAAAGGGGGTATATGGAAGTGTGGTTCCAAGGATGGCAACGTCCGAGTTATAACAAGTGTTTAGAGTTGTTCACTGGGAAGTACCTCGGCATGTGAATTTGGGGGAAACGAGTTAGAGACGGATTTTGTTAGCAAAGTGGGGAGTGTTTATATATGAAACGAATGGGGGCGACGTGTTGAGCATTTCTACGCTGGCCTTTTTTCTATTCCTCGTCTGTATCGCAACTTATCGTACTCCCCTTCTCAGCCTATTATCACCCTCTAATTGGATAACCTTGTTCAATGTTTGTCTACACGACTGTGGCTGTCCAAGGGTGCAATTGGGTCCAAAAACGCGGGAATCGAGCTCTAACTTTGACTGTAGCGTCACGAGCGTGTCTAAACTCAACTCTGAGTTTTCCATTGTTTTTCCTTGGATTTTGGCTGTATATCCCGACTATCTCATCTCATCAGTTACCCCACGAGCCGGAACCGCGTCGGACGATGGATTCAGGGAAGAGGTGAATAAAACGGCAAAAAAAGGAGCTTTAGAAAATCCGAATCCGAGGGTACAAAGCTGTCACCAAACACTACTCTCCCTGATCTCCACCCTGCTTCACTCCGCTTAGCCGCACTTTTAGAAGCTCTCCCTTGAGCCGAAACTGGGCCGAATCTTGACATAATCTGGGGTACTTTCGGGCCAATCTAACGTCATCTAATATTCTCTGTGGGGGGTAATGAGGGAGCTACCGAGTATTTAAGTATACCGTTGGAATCAGATCGATCAGGTGAGTCCACTGGAGTGATTTATTTTCAAATCCAACCACTTCCCAGCACATTTGACCAACTCCAGCTTTTGACTGAAAAAATCCCTATTTCCCAGCTCCCCAAACTTCCCCGTACTCGGCTGCATGCATATGAAAGGAGATGAGACAAACAACGAGAGACTGAGTCTGACGGATGAGGGGAGATGGACTGAGTCATGAGTCATGTCGCGTGATTAACAGATGCGGGCGTGCAGCGTATTTTACTGTAATCCCATAATTATTTGGTCACGTGACTTCACCTATTTATACAGCCCTTGTTTTTCCCTTGTTGTCTTTGTCACCCACCCCTCCTCCTCTGACGTCATACCGTTGTGGGGTAAACGACCGACCGAGGTAATATCCTCCGCTTCTCCTCGGGTCACGTGAATTTATCGTCACATGCCGGAGATTTCAACCTTGAGTCACGTGACTGGAGCGAGCGAGAGAAAACCGAAAAACCGAAAAACCGAAAAACCGAACGAGGCCGTTTGGCCGTTTATCTCCTCCCCACATGTGCCTGGCATATCCGTCCTTGTCTCTCTCAACCGAGGTAACTTTCGCATGCAAAAAAAAAGCACTACAATGTTTCGAAAGCCGTGAGCTAAGAGGGTAAGAGGTGGTAGAGGGTATAAGCATATGGAGTGCTGTTGATTATGTAATTTGTGACGTGAAATGAAGTCTGACTCTTCTAGAGATCAAGAGTGATGTTAGACTGATGAGTGTTGGAGTGTACATACTCAAGGCTAAGTATATTAGTTGACATGGAAGAAGGAAGGATATGTTGATAACTCAACACTGGAAAGAGCTTTTCCAGAGAGAAGAGCTCAGGGTGGTTTGAAACTAGCTCTAGAATTAACCATGGGATTTCTATACTAATATCTGCCTCGCAATTCCCATTTGTAGTGCTCTTGTTCACGCTTATCTATAGTACCCTCAACTAATGCTTAACAAATTAGTGTATAGCGGCATTCAGTCATAAAGAACAGCAAGATCAGATTTTCGTATACAAAAACATTTTTCTGAGCCCCTTCAACTGTGGCTTGCCTATTCTCCCTTCATTTTCCGGCTATCGATCTCTATCAGCCAAGAGCATACGGCGCTGTGCCGTGCATCTAAGGATATCCGTATAGAAGTGCATAGATAACAAACCGAGGTTGATATGGATGCTGTACCTTTGTGGACAAGGTGGGATTCGCTGTGGTTGAGTTTTTGGTATCCGGAAATTTGATCCTTCGAATTGAGATGGTCATCTCTTAACACTAGATCTACCTACAAGTAATACTCTTCACACCATGCAGTGACGATAAAGATGAACTTTTATGAACTTGACCTTTAGACAACAACGTCATTTCAAAGCCAATCACTGAATTCTGTTCAGATGGTGTCAACGCCTGTTCTTTGGTTCTGGTGTCACTGTGGAACACTCTTATAGCTGCTTCAAGCAATGAACTCATACGCCGTTATCAGCTCTTCAGTCACGATGGAATCCCTTCGTTGTCCAACTCTTCAGCTTTACGATCCAGAGCTCCGCCTTCGGCTCACTCTTTCTCTTTATAATACATTCATCAACATTCGTCTATATGCCTCCTCTTCTAGTGGATACCCTGGAACACCTCGTTGACGAGCTCCAGCACGCCCTTGTCGTCGTAGAAAATGGCCCGGATTCGGTTCTGGATCTTCACCAGACCATCACGGTCCACCAGCTTGCGGTACGCCTCAATGAGCTTCACCGAGAAGACCGAGTAGCACCGGTGGTTGAACGACACCAGGCGCACCAGCACGTCAATCTCCCGCTCCTCGGCCACCCGCGCCACCGTCTTGCTCACCTGAGGCGCCAGCTGCTTCTCCTGCTCGGGGTACACGTCCGAGTAGTACTGCAGCAGCTTCCAGCAGACTCGGGCCGAAAATCTGGCCGACAGCGAGTGCATGAACGCGTCGACGGCCTCGTTGTAGTGCCGCAGCCGGAACGCCACCAGCCCCAGAATCTCCCACTCCAGCGCGTGTTTCTCAAACGGCCGGTTTTCGCTCTGTGAATACAGCATCTCGGCCCGCCACACGGTGTAGACCTTGAGGTCCTCGTACAGCACCATGAACAGGTTGTCCAGCCACCGCTCACACAGCCGCTTGTGGCGGAACTGCGGCGCAGACACGCTTGTGCTGGAGACATTGGCGTGTGACGTCTCTGGAGCAGTGAGCCCAGAGTTGTTGACGGCAGTGGTAGATCCAGCCACCGAGGGGGTCGCAGAGGCAGGAGGAATAGCCGCAGTTGAGGCAGATCCAGACTGAGACTTGTCGGCACCTCGGGGAGCGCCTCGCTTGTACTCCTCGTCCATGACAAAGACCCGCGACCGCACCTCGAGCAGCTGGTCCCAGCCAATCTCGTGCACAATGGCCGTGAGGTGCTCGTAGACCTTGGCAAAGGTGGCTCTGAGGTTGGGGGCAGGCAGTTTCAGCAGCTTGGGGTCAATCTGCGAATGCTCCTCGGTCTGGTCCACCTGCGACGCCTCGTAGACGTCCTTGAGAATGCCGTCCAGAGGCAGGGGGTAGTGGCTCTTGGCGGGGTTGGGCATCCGATGCTGGTCGTGCTCGTGGTATGTGAACATGGGACACGAGTTGAGCGTCAGCAGCGCGTTTTCCCAGTCCTTCTGGCGAATGTACACCTGCACGAGCTCGGTCCACAGCTTGGACTCTGAGGGAGCAGAGTTGACGGCTCGAGTAGCGCATCCCAGAGCCATATCTTCTCTGTTTTTCGAGAGAAGGAACTCCGCCTGCAGAGACAGAAGGTCTGCGTCTCGACCGTTCTCCTCCAGTCCCTTGACCATGGTCTTGACAGCCTCCACCTCTTCGTCCATCAGAAGCTGGATTCGAGCAACCAGAGACACGACCTCGGGGTACTCGGTCTGCAGACGTCGCACAATCTCGAGGCCTCGGTCGTACAGCCGCGTGATCCGCATGAACGCCATGAACGCGTCAACGAGGTAGTTGTTGACGAGCGTGGGCACCTGGATCTCGGAACAGGCGCCGGAAAGAGGTCCAATGCCGAACAGACGCTCAAAAGTGTCGAGGAAAAAGTCGCCGCCGAGATACACGTCGTTGTCCGAGTCGGGAATCGAGTTGGGGAGCGACGTGGCGTCTTTTTTGGACGAGTCTCCCTCGTCGGAGTCTCCGTTGACGACATTCTTCTTCTTCAACGGCAGAGGTCGCAGTTTGAGACAGCCGTGGGTGAGGAAGGTGTCGTCGTCGGCAAACAGTAACGACCGGATCATGGCACTCATGTATGTCTCCAGCCAGACCTGATCGGTCATGGAGTGTCGCTCGCCTCGGGGGTCGACGAAATACGACTCCACGCCGCCAGGAATCTTGACAATGATCCGCACATCACACTTGGTGAAGGCGTTGAACGAGCACAGCAGGCCCTGGGTGATTTTCCAGGTCTGGGGCTTGCCAAACCAGAGCTGTTCTTCACCGAGAGAGTAGGTGAGCTGGTTGAGATGAACGGCTACAGAAGCGGCAGACGAAACGTCGACACCAATGACGTAGTGGTAGGTGCCGGACTCGCCACGGTGGTCCACTTTGGTCAGGTGGACGAGATCGGGGGGACCGAGCTCTTTGAACGTGGCCAGAGAGTTGGTTCGGCCTGTGATCGACTCTCCGACGGAGGTTTCGAGGAATCTGGGTTAGCAACAAAACGACGAGCGTAGCGAGGCGTTTTGATCAAACACGAGCAAACAGAGCGGAGCGCATGTTTGCGATAACGAAACGATGACCATTGTCAATGACCATAGAGAATGTTCGCAAGAAGTCAATGAGTGTAGCAAATTGTTCACGAAGTTCGAGAACAATGTGCGGATTGTTCAAAGAGGCGTTGGACAGAGATTCCGGATACATTTGGTCTCTCCTCTCATGCCAAACTAGGTCATGTAGTTCACTGTTATGTAAGGTCATGAGTTTGCGGTGGAGCTTTAGGTGGAGCTGTGAGATGGTCTTTTAAGGTGGTGTTTTGATGGGACACAATCAAATGGGAGTATGGTCTTCGGATAGACTGTGTATCCAGTCTCCCAAGAATAAGGAGTGGGTGAGAACATGGTGATAGTGTATAAGACATCTCATCAGGACAGAACATTACATGAGAGAGCGAACAATGGCGTGAGATAAATCAGACGTCAAAGAGCTCAGACCAGATTAAACCATCGTCATCAGAGTGTAATCACATAGTGCCACACAGTGATCATAGCGTCCTGTTTTCCTTCCATGTCATACACCTAAAAATAGTCACCGTAGCTCCGTCAAATGAATCGGAAATTCTCCCAGAATCTCGACGATCCATCAGACACGGTACATGTTCGTTTTCTGACTCACGGTCACGTCCCATCACCTGTCCCTTATCCGTGTCTTATGATTGTCATAACCTCAGACACTAAACATGTCATAGTACTCAACACTCATAAGACGTGTCCCGCAGTCTGTCCCACAGTCTGAATCTGACACAATCACCATCCCATTCACTCTCAACCTGTTCCACCACCTTAATCTCCCCCCCATAACACTGCCATGTCACCATAGTAACACCACAGTATGTACCTTACCACCACTCATAACAGTACAAACCAGATTTTGTCACGTGACCAATCTGCCCCATTTGTTCCACTCATAACCTCAATTCCGCCCCTCCTTCATACTCACTCAGGAATCGCATCCAACGTGGCCATGATTGTTGATGAAGACTGAGACCAATATCTGATACGTGTAACTGAGTTTGCCAGCTGGGATTTTTAGCTGCACCCTGAACTGTCGACGAAATGTATTGTGACGTAAGACATAGAGAAGGGACAGTTCGAGTGCTAAGGACACAAATTAAAAGGTAAAATGGGGGTAACCGAAGACGTGGAAATCGATTTAACCATTTTTGAGCCGAAAAACTCTCCTCAATCACATGATACACTACTCTTCTTCTTCCTTTCCTATAACCTAATTTCACTCCCTGTTAGTAAGATGACTAAGACAAAAATACGAGGCTCCAAATTAGCGCATACCTTGTTAATAATATCGTCGTTTGTTGTGCATGGTATTTTCGAGTCACGTGACCTGTGGCTTAGTCAGCGCGGACTAACTCCGCCCGCGCATGGCTGTGCAGTTTGGAATGCGCATTATTCCGAGATATGGTTGGGGTGGTTTGTAAGCTGAGTTTGGGTTAGGGGAGTTAAGTAAGTTACTTGAGGGGATAAATTGGGGAAAATATTGTTTTGTCCACAGAAAGATATAGAGTGAAGTAATATGGACAATGAGATGTTTGGAGTATATTTTAGCTCTAGGACTACATAATGGTACTTTTTCCTTTTCTCCAGCATGTCTGGAACACTGAAAATGAACCCCTAGGTGACATTTTCAGTCAACTAAATCTTTAACTAAAGTTGAAACTCTTCGAAGGCATGATTGGAATTCGTTGAGATACATTAAAAGTCAAGTAAAAATCAATCCCTTGAAGTAGGAACCCCTTTTGACTGATAATTCAAGTACATTTCATCACCCTTATAAATTCCAATGACTTCAGTTGCATCTATTCGTCCAGCTATATACGTCTAGTGACGAGTGTGAAGAAGGAGATCTCACATAGCCACTAAGCAAGATGTATCTCTCCTTCCTCTTTCATCCCATTCAGTCACCCACTACTGTTTACATGTTCATTATTATACTATGATATCTCTTGGTACAGCTCAAGGAGTTGGGTTTCGCTATTGCTCAGCCACTACTCCTTTCTCTTATAAATAAACAAAGCAGGCTCGGTCACGACAATTCGATCCCACACCTTTTCCAGCTCGAGGTAAGCGTCATTCACGTCCTCTCCAAACGCCAGTTTCAGCACTCGCACAAACTCACCGGCAGTACCAAGAGGGTCCTTGGCAGCAGCAGTAAAGGTTCTGAGAGCTTCCTGGGCGTCAACTCGAGTCAGAGCAGTGATTGTATCGGCGAGCTCCATATCGTCACGCTTCTCAGCAGTGATGACGTAATCAAAGCCGTCCCACAGGTCCTCGAGCGACTCTTTGTCTTCGGTTTTATCGTAGATGATGGCACCGCTTTCGGTGAAGTCTTCAGACTCTCCGAATCGAATAGCTCCGGTCATACAGGTAGGAACGTCAACGTGGACCATGATGGGGTCGACGTAGGCCTGTCCTCGTTCTCCAAAGTGGAAAGTGTGCTTGGCAACTTCAGGCAGATCATGGAAGGCCTCCAGAGCGAATCCTCCAGGGTAGTTGAAGGACGAGATGGATCCCATGAAGCAGGACAGAATGAAGGTGAACAGGGTGGTGGCGATGATGATCACAGAGCCAACCATGTAGATTTTGTTGATGTTTCGCTTCTCCCAGATGGAAGTGGCTCCCACAGCAGCCAGAAGAGTGAAGATGGGGACCGTGTAGATGATGAATCGCCACTCCTTGTGGGGCTGAAGCGAGTAGATGGCCACGTAGATGACAGCGGTGAGTCCCAGAAGACGCAGATGGCCTCTCTTTCCACTGGGGTCCTTGATATAACCCAGAGGAACCAGCAGAAACACCACAGGGTTGAGGATCAGTTTAGGGATGTCAACCAGAAAGTACTGCGAGTAAGGAGACACTCCCCAGTCGGACGAGTTGCCCTCAATCACGTTGAAAATGAAGCCCTGCAGTTCGGGAAACACCAGATTGAACTGCTCCAGGGGATTGAACGAGGGAGTTCCATTCTGCCAAAAGTACGAGTCGACTCCGATAGTCAGAGCAGACCCAATAACGACGCCCTTGAGTGCAGCGACCAGGGCCTGAGAGAAGTAGATTCGTCGCTGAACCAGACACAGAAGCGTGTAGATTCCGGCCAACAGCAAAAGCTCGACTCTGAAAATCGAACCGGCGACCGCCAGCAACGTGATTGTGCCCTCAAACTCGCCAGCCACACTCTTACTAAGCGCGAAGGTCACCAGAGGCATCGCCATCATATTGGGGAGGGTTCGCGAGGCATAGTAGATCATGTGGAACTGGGAAAACTGGAAGGCCGCGTAGAACGACGCAATGATCTTGCCGAGGTTGGGGTACCGCGACAGCGTGAAAAAATGACTAATCGAGTGACGCAGAAACATGAAACACACCGCATTGATGATTCCCAGAGCTCCTCGAGTCAACAACTGAATGTCAAACTTCATGGCTCCCTTGAACGCCACACCCTTCAAAAAACGGGCAACCAGTCCCAAAACTCCAGCTCCCACAAAAGTGCGCGGAACTACACCGGGGAAATCGACATGGTCGTACTTGGACAGATCGGAGGCGCCAAAATACACAATGTCATGGATGGCCTGCATGTTGAAGGACTCCTCGACCTTGGTGAAGGGGGCCAGCGTGAGGTAGAAGCCCACCATCACAATCACCATGTAATCAAAATGGTCCAATTGCATCTTGTAATACCGGTTCTCGTAGTGTCGTGAGATGGAGAGATGATCATGCACGTGGGTTAGAGTTGGAGGTAGCTAGTGGGAAGGAGATGATTATGTAAGCGAAAGTGGTTGAGTGACAGATATATCACGTGAAAGCAGCAATTGGCAGAGTATTTGGTCACGTGACTAGCTACGTAGTGAGGTCTTGTCTACTCGTACTCAACTGATGATATGTCTCATCATGTCAATTTCTTGGCACTTGAGATTGAACTCAACTCCCAACATTATTGTGCTTAGTCAGCTGCTTAGTCATGTGATTATGTAAGCACAAATAAGAAACTCGTTGGTGTTGTAGTACAAGTACTTGTACCGTAGAAGGAAGGAAATGGAGAAGTTGGGCTTTATTCTGAGGCCGTTCCAAGCATATAGAGCTACTTCTCGTGTTGTCATCTTTTCAGAAAGACCCGATCGAGACTGTTGTGTGAAAGGAGAATCTGGAGTTTCAGGGTGTCACTGTTTCGTGATGTCCGACAATGTGAAAAACATACTGAGACGTGTGAGCTGGCTATTTGTAGCTAACTTCAGCAGTCATGTGGTGAACAGCAGGGTTCTATTCTTCTTCATCTCTATCAACAATATCACCTCAGGGCATCATTTCTGGGAACTGTTTGTCCATCCTATCTTCAAGATGATGAAAGATCCCATGAAATAATATGTAGTCTTTAGACCCCTTGGTTAGTTATCAGTAACACCCGGTCTCTGAACATATCCCTGTATCTTCCCAAGAATCTTTGCTTCAGTTCTCTCACCACCCACCAAAGTCGTAATATAATACATTAATTAAACAATAAATACAATTCCAGGGAAAGAACGGGGGTTTTAGGAGGTGAGAGGGTGGACTTTGAGAGAAATCAGTATGAGAAGTCAGTGTGAGAAGTCAGTATGAGAAGTCAGAGCTATACTGGTACAACAAAGTCACAGGGCAAGTAGTAGACTAATGTAGATATTGCAGTATGGCACAACCTCGCAAACATGCTCTCTCGATCGCTTCGTTCTCTCTTTCGTCTGTTGTTAATGAGTCACACGACTCGCTAAGAGCCATTCGCTACGCTCACGGCTCTCAGCTCGATCCCTGACTCATACTCCCCCGTTTCGTTCTCTTCCGGTTCTCCTCTCCTCCAGGCCCCTTTCTTCTCTTGCGTCCCTCCTCCTGGGGATCCTCTTCGGTGTTGAGAATCGAGTGGTTTCTCTTGAGCCACATTCCTATCGAGTTGGGATTCAGCTCCGTCACCTCCTCGGACCTCACGCTCTGGTACGCATCATTGGTTGCCTTTTCCATCAGCTTGACCGACAGACCATGAGTGGTGTTATCTTCCTCAGACTCAACCACCACTGCAGCTCCATCTTCTCCCTCATCGTCACCCTCCACCTCTGGACCCATGTCTTCCTCCACGTCACTGTCTTTGACTTCCCCTCGTTTGCGCTGCATGAGGCCCAGTAGCGTCATGTTCTCGCGCACAATGCGGCTGTAGATCTTGCGGGCCCGCAAGTCGTCCCTGAAAATCTCCGTCGACCGCGCCATGCAGCTGTTGAACCGAATCAGCATCTTCTTGTACTTCTTTTTGTACGACTTGTAGCGCGGGAAGCCCATGGCATTGAGCGGGGGAGGAGACGAGGGAGGCTCCTCAACCACAGGAGCAGCCTTCTCAGGCTGGTAGATGGGAATCATGCCTTCCATAGAAACGTCCTTGACAGGAACAGGAGCGATGCCAGTAGTCGTAGATGGATTGCTCAGGGGAACCAGATGCGGTTGGTGGACCGAATGAGGCTGATGCACAGAATGCGATTGATGCACAGATTGATGTTGCTGATGCTGTTCGTGATTCTGATGATTCTGTTGCTGCTGATGACTCTGCGGATGCTCATTCTGGGGCCTCTCGCTCGGTCGCTCGGGCATCACGTGACCAGCTCCGCTCCTCGGCGCCTCGTTCTCCTCGTTCATCATACTGGTCAAGTCCATCTTGTGTCGTCGTGTTCTCTCAACAGAGTGTAGCAGAGATGGGAACCACAGGCGCACAAAAATAAACTTGGTGATGTAATTGGGAGGTGTAACTTTATGAGAGGTGGAGCAGTGAGTGTACTTGTAAGCGGAAATGGAGTATGGGGGAGAAAGAGGAATTACGACGAGAGTGGTAATACTGTATTGTCTGCGTAGATCTGAGTATTCTGCACTTTTCCGTTTTCAAATTGGACTATTTCTCGCGGAGTTAGGTGGTTCTTCTGTATTCTATGCTTAGTCACTTCACTTTAGCTAGTGTAGTGCAAAAGTGGTGATGTCAAGTATGGTGAGTGATTATTTAAATCTGAAGTTTGTACTTGTAATGGCATTCATTGTTGCTACTGTACAGACAGAAACGCTTACTTGTAGAACTTGACATCATCTTCTTCTAGCAGCTCCTCTATATACTCAGTACTTGTACAAGTACAGAGAGATCGCACAGTAAATGGTGAGATATGAAAAGACTCGAATGGCATTTTGTGAGCTTCATTGGTGCTTGGACAAGTATCAAGGGGAACTTTGGAGCAGTCTGTGAGCTTTTTCTTCAATTTCTGAGATTTCTGACATTCATTTTCCAGTTCAATATATGCATCAAGATCAGGTGTCCTATTCAAGATGTTCATATGAGATGTCACCCATCGCAACAAAAAAACTCCAGAAAAGGCGAATTCGGGCATAAATCGACTGCCCACTTCTTGAATAGAAAAAGTACTTGTACTTCTGTTCAGATTCAGCCATTATTCGGCGATACCTCCTCTGATGTCAAGGCTTCGAAGACTACAAGTACAAGTACAAGTACTAAGTCTTAACAGCTCAAGAGTGAGTCAAATTGAGAACCAACTCCCTATAAAAAGGAATAGTATACTTGTAGTTCTCAAAAGTCTCTCATCTTTCGGTCAGAACAGAGCTCAGTAAAGTCTTTCAACTGTATCGGACGAGAAGACATGTCGATGTGTATGTGAACTCTTGGAGTAACAAGACAATTTGGAGAGGTATGTACTGTAGTTTTGCTACAGTACTTTTGCTACAGTAATTACAAGAATAGGGGCTATCAGAAATGTCATCAAATCACTCATATAGCACAAGCCCCATAGACAACAATCAAAGGACAGACACAATATTCACACACACCCTATGCACAACTCCATTCGTCAAAATAATACAATTCGTTTTCTATAGTTTATGTAATCCTGTGTAGCTGTTGGGTGGGTATAGGGTAGGTCAACGATACAATGTGAAGAATGAGTATCGTGACAGAGACAAGGTATAGGCATTATCAACAGAATCATGTGCGCTCACAGACTTCATCGGAGCTCAATACCTTCTAAGGCCATTCGCTTCGCTCATGGCTCTCCAAGTGTTTATACCTTTGGCAACGTCTCAAACGACACCTTACCCGAATCCAACAGCTGCTTGCTCACCAGCTTCTCCCTCGCCTCATACAAATGCTTATACGACGTCTTGATTGTTCCGTCACTGACTCCCGTCTTCTCACTGACTCTCTGGGCGCTCATATCGTTTCCATACAGCGCAGCAGCCATGTAGATAGCAGCCGCAGCCACGGAAATGGGCGATCGGCCGTCCAGAGTTCCAATCTCCTTGGCCCGCTTGACAATGTCTTCGGCGAGATTGGCGACCTGCGAGTTGAGACCCAGATGCGAACAGTATCGCGGCATGAGGGCTCCGGGGTTGGTCTGGGTCGATCGGAACGCCTGGATGTTGGTGCCCTCGAGCAGGCGTTTCATGAGCTCGAGCGTTCGTCGAATCTCCTTCTTGGACACGTTGGTCAGCGCTCCAATCTCCTGGAACGTTCGCTGCACGTTGGCGTGTCGACAGGCAATGAAGATGACCGTGGCGATGATGGCGTCTGGAGTTTTACCTCGCAGGCGCTTGTCGTCGTGAACGAGCTTGTAGACCTCCTTTGCAGCGTCGGAAACGACTCGGGGCAGCGAGATTCCGTCGCAAATCTGCGAAATCTTGGCGTACACAGCCGAGAGCGCGGCGTCTTTCTTGTCCTGCAGCGATCTCGACTGTGTTCGGTTCAGATCTCGGCCCACAGACGAGCCGGGAGCTCCAAACGAGATTATCGTGTTGAGCTGGGAACCCTCAAGCAGAGGATTCATGGCGTCTCCGACTCGAGAAGGGTCGTCGGAACCCTGGTCGTCGTTGGAGAACGTTCGCCATTCGGATCGGGTGTCTACCACTCGATCAGAGAGGACGAGACCGCACTGGCCGCAGACCATATCTCCCTCGGCGAATCGCTCAACGATATCTGGAGGGAGAATTTTGCACTCGGGACACATGAGCGTCACGTTGAGGTTTTGTTGGAAGGACATGTTTGGGGAGGTATGCAATGAGATGGGTATCTGCCCTTGGAATATAAGGCTGTGTTGAATGAGAGCTGCTTTAGCCGTGTCAAGTGTTCAATGAGGTGAGCTGTCAATGAGGTGAGCTGTCAATGAGGTGAGCTGTCAATGAAGTGATTCAGATAGCCACCGAGAGATTCAGTATCAACGAAGATTCAGATGGCAACAACAAGATGCAAGGGAAACAACAGGCCGATCGGGTCTTATATTGGTTTTGTAGTTTATGGGTGTGTGATGAAATGGGTGCGATATGGTGCGATATGGTGCGATATGATATGCGATGATTCGTCTCGTTTGTATCCGTCTTTTGTGCTTCGTTCCGTTTGTGCTTCCGTCTGTGTTCGTTCCGTCTGTGTTCGTTCCGTCTGTGTTCGTTCCGTCTGTGTTCGTTCCGTCTGTGTTCGTTCCGTCTGTGTTCTTATGCTCCGTCTGTTTGTGCTCCGTCCGTTCGTCTTCCGCTCTGTATCACGATCACTGGATGTTCACAGTCTCTGGTTGTATCTGCCTCCTGTGAACTCTCGATCACATCTGAAAAAGCTTACTCAGACACTTTATGCACGCCACCATGGTGGAGGAAGATTATGGACAGTGCAAGAGTATGGGGCTAGTGCAGGAGAGGGGGGTCAGGTGAGCGGTATTAAACGGGTTCTATGGGGGTATTAATAGACGGAACGGGAATATTTCCACTTTTAGGCAGGTACATTGAGGAGTATATGCAGTTTTATGGGAAGCCGTAAGGCTAACAATAAGATTAAGTGGAGGCTAACTAAATGAAAAAAAGCTTAACAAAAAGGAAGACTGAGGAGATGGAATATTGTGAGTGCTGAAGAGGAGATATAGAGATGAGAGTGGAGTTTTAGGTTATTTGGAGCTGTGGGTAGAGGCTGAAATGCAGTACAAGTCTGGGGAGCAACTATGAGAGCTTTTTTGACGGCTTTTCAGAAAGGAGCTCAAGAAATGCCTCAACAAGAAGTCTCGTGGTTTCAGGAACTCCGGGGGACCATTTTGATACCATGAGCGCTTGTATCTGGGCGTTATTTGACATAACATGTTTAGTGCTATTTGCGATACTGTTGTATGATTTGCTTAGTAAGGTTAATCAGAGATTATCTCAAAACTAATTAAAACAGGTCGAAATCAAACCAGCAAAGTTACAGTGGACTCCCCGAGCTTAGGGGATTTCTCCCGAATAGTTCATATTATTCTCTGTTATTTTTCGGCAGCTTTATACTGGTTTCAACGGTGATACTTCGAAGCACATTTTTAAATAGCCTATCAGAGAAAGGAGTTCTTGAGGATCATTTTGATACCAAATAGAGGGTTCCCTTGTCCAAATCACAAGTATCAAATGTTCAGTTGTACTGTGATATGGACATCTTCGTAGTCTCAGTAAGGTTACTGATAGTGAATCAGCGATAGTCTCTCAAAGTGGGTGAAAATAATGGAATCAGGCCAAAAAAGAAACAGTAGACTCCCTGACCTCTAGTAATTCACTCTACCTCGGTATTTTTCTTTTTCACCTCTTCTCCGTCATTCTGACAGTACTATTTCCTACCCCCTCTATATCAACCTCTCCCAATGAGTCTAATGACATGACATAATCCCACACATTTTCATCCATCGTACTTGTACGGCACCCTAAGCACTAAAAAAAAAGACCACTGCACGCGTCGTATCTCTCACGCGACCATTTAAGTACAGTACCCGAGCTAGATCTCACTCCTTATACCCGTTGGACGGTTTGATACCTCAAAATGTCCATCCACTCTCAGGTGGCCAAACACATGGCTCAGTTTGATCCTTCGCATGATATGAACCATGTGGATCGGGTGGTGCGGCTGGCAAACGTGCTTGGACGCAAAGTCGCCGAGACCCAGACCGTTGATCTGAAAGTCGTCGAAGTCGCTGCTCTTTTGCACGACGTCAATGACTCCAAGTACCAGGATCAGCTGAACGATGGAGAGAGTGTGATGATGCAGTGTCTTTCCGAATCAGACCTGAACCAGAGCCAGCAAGATCTGGTGGTGAAGATTGCGGCCAACATGAGTTTTTCTACCGAGAAAAAGCTCAGAAAGGCAGGGGAATGGGGCCAGTGGCACGATGAGTGTGTGGAACTCCATGTGGTTCAAGATGCCGACCGGTTGGACGCTATTGGAGCTGTGGGCATTCTGCGAGTGGCGGCGTACTCGGGAGCCAAAGATCGACCTTTGGTAGTGACTACTGATGATCAGGATGACGCCATGGTTCATTTTGACGAAAAACTGTTGCATCTTCACAAGACAATGAAAACCCAGCCGGGAAAGGAGCTGGGGTTGAAGAGAACGAAGATCATGGAGGAGCTGGTGAAAGAAATGTACGATGAAATCACCCTGGCCGATTTTGGAGAAGAGAGTGACGAGTTGGACAGTATTGGAGATCTGATGAAGGAACGGTGGTTTAAGCAGTAACCAAAGGGGGTAAGAAGAGAAAAACAAGCCAAACTTATGGCTGTAGATGTTACATGTTATACATTCTTTGATACATGAGAGGGAGTAACATTGGATTGGTTAATAAATGATCATTATGAGATGAAACTTGTACAAGTAGCTTTTTGGTAGAAATTGAACATTGACACGAAATGAACATGGTGATTTAATTAGATCCTTCATATCCCATAGAATCGAGGAGTTTGTTCTGTGAGTAGCTAGTAAGTAGAACTAGATCAAAGAAGTTGTAGATTGATAATCTTCAGAAAGACTTGTATAGAGCAGCTACACTTCATTCACAACTGAATAGCGTGGAGCTATAGAGATTACCATATTACACTCTGACACTGAAATTGGCCTCTAAAGACCCACTTGTACAATCGACTGCATGTTATATTACTGAAACGCCTGTCTATTCTGTATCAAACAGAACCTCCAGACGTGGGTCTATGTGTTGGGTATTTAGAACAAGAAGACGACACTGAGACTATGAAATGAATCTCTGCTCTTCGGTCTGTTCACATAACGTCTATCCTAAGATTCATTCGCTTCGCTCATAAATCTGTCGTCTAGACGTTATCCTCATTTCTATGGAAATCCACCTTTTCCAGCTCCTCCTTCTGCCGTCGAAGCTCCTCCTTCTGGCTATCTCGCACGTCGTTTTCCGCCTCCTTTTGCCAGAACTCGTCCAAATCAAAGTTCTCGTCCACGTGACGAGCAATTCCGTGGCCCGAACTTCGAGGCTGAGACACGGGCTTCTTGACCACAGGTCGGAAAGTCACAGGAGCCGACTCGGGGGCCACATCGTTGAGCCGATCGTTGACCCGCTTTCGGAAGGTGGCCGACGACTTCTGCGACGTGTCACGTGACTGGATCTGGCTCGTGGTCGGAGGCTGGTATGTGTTGTATCCCTGTTCGGGTTCTTCGAGAATGTCGTCTTCTCGCTTCTTGTGCTTGGACTTCTTGGCCACGGGCTTGTAGCTGCCGAGGCCGTTGATCTGGGGCAGAAACACCACTGCCAGCAGAATGGCAATCACTGCAAACACGATAAAGAGCGTTTCTCCGGTGGTCATGATGGAAGGTGAGGTGTGTTGTGGAACAAGTGAAATGCGAGTACTTGACTGAAGTAACTCTTGATCTGGGTAATTAAGAGTGCAGACTAGATGTTATCGACTAGCTGCTTTCAACTCGTTTGACTGATCTGTTTGTGTCAGATACAGAAGATGCGATTTTTCAGGGGAGATCAAGTGTCAATCTGATTTCCCTGGTGATCTGAAAGAACTACAAGTAGTGGTGTTCTTTAGTGACTGATTTGTCGTGATTAGTTTGTCGTGTTGACGAGATTGTCGTTCGTCTTGTTAGTATGCTGTTAATGAACAGCTGGAAAAAAAGGGCAGTTTTTTGTCGAATCTCCAAATCCAAGGACGCCGTTTAGTATTTGTATTTTTCCAAGTCTATATTCGAGGTGCGTATGCGCGCATTGGAAAAATCGAGGGTCAGGGTAAGTTTGAAAACTCGGAGATAACAGCCGGAGAAAGGAGAGACACTTGGAAGTAGAAGGGGGTCATGTGACCAGGAAAGGGGTGCGAGGGTAGGGGGTTTTGTGGTCACGTGATTTGATTTCCAGCTCATTTTCCGCGTTTCCCAGTTGTATTGGACTGGTTATCTGGTCTCTCATTTCTCCGACCATAACGACAAAACATCATGCATAACGGTCTGTATTTCCGTGTTCTATGGAAGTAAAAAAAAGTGGTCTTCGGAGATAAGCTGAGGGTGTGAGTTGCGTGGTGAATATGAAAGAAGGGTGTATCAGGAGAGATGGAGATGGAAAGGTGTATTTTTGGCGTTTCCAGGGCGATTGGTTCGTATCTTAGAGGTAGCTATGTATTCTGTGGATACTGTTTAGAGTCGTTTGTTATGAGACTGACTTAGTAAGCAGATCTTTGAGATTGTAAGACAATTGAATGTAACAGAAGCTCTACATCTCTTGCTGAGTAAGATGCCAAAAAGTTGTCTCTCGGCTATAGTACATACAGCCACTCATCTACTATCTACAGCCCTGTACGGCTGGTTGGCTCAGAGTATACCTATGAGGTTACAGTGAAGGGGGTGGCTGTTATAGAGAGAAGCTTGTATTGAGTTGTCAGTTGTTCTGGGCATCAGAATACTCTTTAAATGCACAATACACCAGCCCTACCATCTAACCCTGACTAACCCTGACTACTTGTAACCTACCATCTAACCGCCAGGGGTGTTTCAGGTGCTCATTTCTGTCAACTTTTGAGTGTCCTGCTGTAGCTCAAGGTCTTGAGTTCTCATAATGGTTCATCAACGGTGTTAGTGAAGATTAATTTTTAATACAAGTACAAGTACTGTAGCCACATTGTTCGAGTAAAGGTGCTGCTTCAGACGGTCAACCCGATTTGAGATGCTACATCGCTAGAAGGGGGTACCATGAGTTAGGTAATTAGTCTGGTTGCAAAGATCTTAGGTAACAGTCAGCGATTGATAAGGTGTGAAGAGAATGAACCAGTGAGGATGCCAGTGGTCAATGGTTTTAATTGAGAAAAACCTTTCATATACAACATGGAAAAAGCCAAGCATCTATAGATGAGTTTTCTATAAGTACGGATACGAGCTACTCTACAAGTACAAGCAAGTATCCGTACCTTGTCTCCCTCTGTAAAAAGACTTCACATAGTCCCCTCAAACATCCAATTGCGTTCTTCTCTTCGTTCCACTAGCGCGCATGTCGATGTAACGGTAGCTCGACATGAGACTTTTGACACACTAGTACCTGGCCAGTGAGAGGGCCATGGTAGTCAGTAGCGCCAGTATGGTAGTGTGCGAGGTACATTGTGCCTCAGAGTGGGCAGAAAGAGCAAAGTGAAGAGAGACGGGCACATACGTCTTAGACCCAGAGCGTTTACGTCTTAGACCCAGAGCGTTTACGTCTCTTTTGCCTACAAGTCTTTTTGTATAGCTTGGTGGATGATACAAAAGAAGTACGAGTAGGAATCTGATGTCACAGCCCTACATCCGAATCAATACAATACAACCTCCTTTTGCTGAGTATCGCCAATAGACCGAAAAAACGCCGGATTTCCTGCGCCCACTTTTCCCTATTCCACCATAGCCCTATCTCTACACCTCTCTTTGACCTCTTCGGCCTTGGTCTGTTCCGTCTTCCGTTTTTGTAACGTCAAACAACCGACTAAGAGAGGAGGAAAAATAACTGCCAAAGTTGTAACAAAAATGCAGACCAAAGGAGACAAAATCCCGACATGACACAAAGACAACAAAAGACTGTCTGCCAGCACACTTGTCACACATGGCCCTCGTATCCCCATACTCAGCGAGGCTATCTCGGCCAAGCTCTCTTCACATTGTCACCAAGTCTATTGTTATTGCAACCGCTGAAAAGCTGAAAAGCTGAAAAGCTGAAAAGTTGAAAAGCTCAAGCGGAAAAGCAAGTCTGAGTTTAACCCTGGAGAAGAAAGAAGGACGACTTGAGAAAGAAGGACTTGAGAGACTGTCGGCCAAAAGTTCTGGAATGAGACTGAGAAGGTGAGGAGAAGGAGCAGATGTGTATTATGTGATTATAAAACAAATCAGCCATCTCTCTCAAGCAGACTCTCACAAATTACACATTTTGGGATCACATTTTGGAATTACACATTTTTGCACACATCATCACGAAGAGTCGATACAATACAAACAACCACAAAACTGAGGGCAATGTTCATCGGTGACCCCCACGTCACGTGAGCGGCACGGGGTCATATATATCCGCCGTCTTTGTGGCGCCTTCTGTAATTATCGCCATCAGCCGACTCTACTCTCAGCATTTTTCTATTTTTCCACCTGTCGGTAATCGCCGATTTCTCAGATTAACTTTTTACCCTACCGAGGTGCGGATCCCAGATTACCCGGCCGAAATAAGCCTTTTTGCTTAATTTTCGCCGTCGGCTATGCGATGACCACAGAGGGTTGTCAAACAGAGTTGTAGCACATGTGGCGGTGTCAGCTGGGCGAATTTCGCAGCCAAAAACACTGCCCATATAAATAAAAGGCCGTATTTTTCACTCCAAGTCATTTTTGCCCCGCTTTCTGTAACGCCCACCTAACACACAGTGGACCTTTGGGATTGCAAAAATAAACTTCACCTTATTTCGCACACCCTATTCTGCAAAGGACTCAAAGGTGAAACCCTATTTAACCTCTGCACTACCCAAAGTTAGGCAATTGTGCACGGCAGCTTTTCTCACAACAAAGGACCCACCTTCCCCAAGATAATACTGTGTTAGGGGCCTCCAAAAGCCCGACTCCAGGGTCGCGAATATTACCCTGGCGACGTGCGGGGGTATGCGGACGTGCACACATGCGCATACAGCTCTAGCAGTCTCCTGGAAAAAGCACGCCGCCTTCTTTGTTCTGCTCCCCTCCCTTTTAAAGGTTACATTGGCATTGGCAGGGGACGATGAGATGACGATGAGATGGGAATTTTAAGCGGAGAATAAATAGAGTTGCCTCAAGTGTGTTTGGAATGAGCCGAGGGAAAGGCAATCAAAGTACTGATAAATACAAGACACGATTTTTGTTAAATTCCACAAACTCAGCCCTTTGGGATCATCTACTTGCCTTCTTTTCACCGCATTCCTCCGATTTCTTAAAAATCTCCACCTCTTCGTCCCTCTTGGAAGTCTAAAAACTCCTGCAAGCCTGGAACCTTATTTGTATTCTTTGTGCATATTGTCTCTTTGTCCCCTTAGTCTGCCTCAGGTCGCTTGGTGGAGCCTCATCGAGGCCACAGATACGTGATCGCCAGATGAAAAATTCGCTTTCGCAAGAAGATGCAACTTTGGCGGGTGGACGGCGGCTAAACAAAAAACCAAATGGGCGGTATCCAACCATTCGCACTCCATCACATAATATTCTCGCTCGCCCACATGTGACGTATCCCTGTCATAACCCCAGCCAAGCCCAGGTAAGAAAATAACGTTTTAGGTTTCCGCGGATGGGATGACGTGGACACGATGCTGCTGGTCATGTGATGAGAGAGGTAGAGTGTATAGATGGAGGTTGTCAGAGGAGGTGGATGGTGAAGGCGACGGAATCGGTATGGTATTCTGCGGCTATCCGTCGGCTATTCCGCGGCTATCTGTGCCATTCTGCGGCTATCTCGCGCCTTATCTGGAAACACAACAACCGCCTTGTCTTGTAATTAGGACATTTGACCAGTAGTCGTATGCTGAAATGGGAGCTTGATCGTCGCAGAGTTGATATCAGGTGAGCCATGCGGTGCGGAACTGCCGGCGATGCAGCACCGTTCTAAATGGGGTTTGAGGTGGGTTTAATAGGTGCACAAATATTGTGTTTTGAGCACTCATCGCATCTGCTGTTTTGTAGCACCTTTGATGTTTCGTTGTATCTTGGCTGCTTGTTCTGATTAAGGTGAAGAAAAAAATAAGGTGGGTGTAGTTGGGACTTGAGGGATCAGATTGAGGCTCAGATTAAAGAGGAGGTAGTTAGAGGACGATTTAGCTAGTTGAAACCTCAGCACACAGCACACAGCACACCAGGCTCCATGTCTTCAATCTGTTCGCTACCCTTCACTTTTCGTTTCGGTCATTGTCTCAGTAGGTTGGCAAGGATAACGTTCGGCTGCGAATAGCCTTTGTCAAAGTTCAACAGCTGCGTTGGGGCCTACTGTAGTGTCTTTTGGCCCTAGCTCCACACGCATTGCACATGTCCCAAATCCAAAAAGCAAAAGCCTAAGGGAGAGCCCAAGAAAAGCCAAACTCGAAGCCAGTCAAAATACATTTTTGGCCAAATTGCAATTTCCGTCACCACCACCACCCACGCACGACACCACCACATTCTGGTCCAGCCACCCACACACCCGCTCTTCCGGAACGACAGCGCACGCACGAGGGGGATCCGGGGCACCACACACACAGCCCACCTACCATATCGTCAGCACCAACAAGACACGGCTCAGACCAACATATACCCAGCCAAACATTTGAGAACGAGGTAGACGAGAGCGAAGCGACACAGAACGAGCGACATAAAAGCAGCGACACAGAAAGAACGACAGCGACGAGCGACACAAGGCGGAGTAGTGACACACACAGCGACGATTCAGCGACATTCAGCGACATTCAGCGACACTAAGAATCACACAGATCGACAGACACTTACAACACGGCACACACATTGGCCAGACAAGGTGAGTACGAGAGAAGCGGGCGGAAACACGGATGGCGTGTTAGATGGTGTCTATGGCGCCGTGGTGACCTCTGAAGAGTGTGGCAACGAGGGGATTGAAGATGCACAGATGCAGGAGGTGGTGACATGGGGGAGTGATGAGTGTGGTGGGGAGTGGTAAATAACGAGTGGTGGGAAAATGACAATCCGTTGATTTGGTCTGATTTTTGTCTAATTCGTCAACTCGACCGAAAACCACAGGTCTCACTCCGTTCATTCCTCACTCCCTTTTCTCCATCGCATCTTTCACATTACACCCTTGTCAATGCGAAGATATCGTGTCATGCGTCGAACAAGGAGAAGATACAAGCATGTCCGACTCATCACTTCGGACCCACCAGATGCTCGGTATTATCCCCTCAGATGATTAATCGCATGCCATCGTCGAATTTATTGTCTACTCCATCTTCTTCTGAGACACGTGCGGCTGACCAGTGATGACACTTGAACTATACGCTTGGCGTTGTTAAAGAGTCATTAAGCTGGTGACCAAGTGATGTGTGATGTTTGATGGTGATGTTGATGGTGATGTTGATGGTAATGTTTGATGGTCAACTACTGGTATCATGTTTATCCTATCCCATTGATGGCATCATTCTTTGTTATGAGATCTATGGATACCCATCTGTTCAATCTCTAGAAAATCACCCTATTTACATCCACTCTCTATTTTGACAACAGGCTACGCCTATTGTCCACCTACTGTCTATTATTCGTCCCACTAACACAGATGCAACACATGCACATGATGCCCGTCATGCCCCACGACGAAGAAGACATGGACAAGCGAAAAACGCCCTCGTCCTGGGACCCCCACGATGACCTGCTGCTGCGGCATCTCAAGGAGACCCTCAAGCTGGGCTGGAAGGAAATCGCGTCCCATTTTCCCAACCGAACGCCCAACGCGTGCCAGTTCCGATGGCGCCGGCTCATCAGCGGCACTCTGCGAACCCCCCAGCCGCTGCTCACGCTGATTCCCCTGGATCAGCAGCAGGGCCAGGGCCAGCAGCAGGCGCAGGGCGGTCCCCAAGGACAACCCGGGCAAATGGCCCAGATGCAGTCGCAGATGCAGCCCCAGATGCAGCAGCGGCCGCCGTTACAGCAGGGCCACCCCCATCCGCACGCCCAGATGGGTCCCGGTCCTCAGGGACACCCCCAGCATGCGCACCATATGCCCCAGCAGCAGTACCCTTACCCCTACGGCTACCCTGTGTCCTATGGTCCGGGTCAGACCCAGGGTCAAGGGCTGCCTCCTCAGGGTCCTCAGGGTCCTCAGGGTCCCCAGGGTCCTCCTCAGGGTCAGGGACTTCCTCCCCAGCAAGTGCCTCAGCCTCATCCCCAGGCTCAGGCTCAGGCTCACCCTCAGACCCACCAGCCTTCCCAGAGTCATCCGGCTCACCAGCCTTCTCAGGGACACCAGACCCATGCTCAAGGCCATCCCCAACCCCAGCCTCCCCAGCTACACATGCCTCACATGCAGCAGCCTCCCTATAGCAGACCCAGTCTGAGCCCTGAGCAGGTGCAGAGTGTCAAGCAGGAGGGCCAGATGTCTAGCGGTGCAGTTCCTACCCCAGTTGCTCCTGCTACATCCACCCCTACCCTGCAACTGCCTCCTCTGCGATCCGTAGCTTCTCCTCCCACATCTCCGCTCCAGCCTCTGTCCAACCTCCCGCCAAAACACGCGCCGTGGTCCAAGGAAGAGGACGATCTGCTGGTTTCGCGAAAAGACCTGGACGTGGTGGAGCTCTCGGTGCTGCTGCCTAATCGGCTGAGCCAGCAGATCCGGTCGCGGCTGTCCTACCTCAACAGCGACCCTACACTGTGCTCTCCTCCCCTGGGCACTGCCACCCTGCCTCCCATCATCCCTGCCACGGATGTTGCTGGAGTCAAGGTCCAGGAGGTGCCCGTGTCGGTTTCAGACACCTACTTCCCCAGCAGTTTCATGCGGTCCAAGGGAAGCGCGGCATCGGGTATTGGCGGCGTGGCAGCTCTTTCGGCTGCTGCTTCACTCGCTTCTGCGGCTTCTTCGGCTGTCCACACCCCCAGCCAAGGCGGGAGCCCAGCGGCGGGACACCGGCCTGTCCCCTCCGACAGACCGGCGTTTTCGCCCCCTTCCAAGCGCACCAAGCTCGACATTCCCCCCTCCACACAGCCCAAGCTGCAGGCCAAGTTGATAACCGAGCTGGAAAAGAGCAAGTCGCCACAGACGTTGGGCTCGTTGTCCAACTTGTCGTCGCCCTTGTCGTCCACGTCTTCTCCTGGCACGGGCATGATTTCGCCAGCTATCAACCTGCCCACTCCTATCACCAGTGGCAGTAACAAGCCTGGCGCAAGTACACTGCCCAACAAGCGGCTGCTGGGTCTGGGAACTCCGCATTACTTTCCTAGTCCCAGAACAAGCACGCCCAAAAGTACCAGTGGGAATTGCTACTTTGACAAGTAGTTCGGGGACGAAGGATGAGGACAATGGAGGTCAGAGACCACGGGTGGTTGATCCATTCGAAAAATAACGATATATATAATGAGAAAAGCTGTAGTAATGATATTTATAATTGATCTGTGGGTAGGAAGGAGTGGACAGTTGCTGAGTTTGAAGTATGGTGATGAGTATCATAAGGTGTCTATAGGTTATGATCTGACTACAAAATGGGAAGGTGTTTTGAAGTATTATGTACCCTTGTACAACACTTGAAGCACTACAGGTACTCGTACATGGCACATCTGATTCATGTTGTTAATGTCCAATACCTTCATTCATGCTGTCGACGTTCACCTCCCTCACTGAGCTAGCTTACTCGGTGATATGACTCAGTGAAGCTCGTATAACGTCTTCTTTTGTTTCTTCGTACTTCACTCTTGTTCTCCACTTTTGTTCTCCACTCAATTCTCTTCATCTTTTGTCTGTCTTCTCTCAGGGCTACATCAATAGCGCACTAATGCAGAGGAACGAGTCCGGCGATAATAATCTCCGGGGCCAGATATTATTCTCTGTGGCGAAGAGATTGCTGTGCGCTAGTGCTACAAGTAGAAGTTTCGCAAATCCAGGGTTTCAGCCGCTTGCTGGTCAGTATTCAGCTTTCAAGTTGAGTTGTTCGATAAGTCATCTCACCGCACTCATTCACGTGTCTAGGACAGGCCAATTGGACGCCTTTAGTCTGAATGGCTTCACTAACAATCAAAACAGACTGATACCATCTTCTTCTATGATACCTTCCCCTTTCTGTGCCCATTACCCTTCACCTATACCTCGGTCCATCTATGACCCTTCTTTCACATCTCATCGACCCCTGCACAAGAATCGCAGAATGCGACCGGATCTAAACGTGGTCTAAGGTGGCGCTAAGCGGGCTCTAAACGGTGCCTACAGGCGTCTAAACCGGATGTGGGCGCTAACGCGGGTCTAAAACACACAAGCCCCGACTTAGTGTCATTCCAGATGCGGCACCTGTGGCGACTGGAACAAGAGCCCGGCTTCCCAAGCTCTTCCATACTAGTGGCACCGCAGCTCCTGACCAGTGCCCAGATATTATCCATCCGAGCCAGCCGCCGATGTAACGTCAAGTGTCAGAATGAGCTACTCAGACAAGGAGGCAAAAGTGAACCCCTTCAAGGGGAGTAAAGATACGAGGTGGAGGGGATTACGGTGGAGGGAGAAAGTGGTGGACCTGTACATACTTGAGCTGTGGTCAATTGTGTTATAATGAGCAATCTGCCTCTCTTGGATCACATCTCAGCGTTCTTACAATACGTACATTAGCACTGTAAACTCCGTCCAGTCTCAGTTCCTTCCAATCTCAGTTCTTGCCAGTCTCAGTTGTGCCAGTTCCTCTATGGTCTCACATCTGGGTCAGTAGGGTGCCTCAACTTACAAGTCAGCAACCAAGCCGATCTGGAAAGTGTACGAGGTTGGTGTGAGAGTAGATTCCACGGCATAATTGACAAAGATGACAAAGATAAGACTGTGGCTTGCCCGAGACAAAGATGTGCTTGAATCAGATAACAGTAAGCAACGAGATCTACAGAAGGAGTTATTGAGACAGCATGAATCATGACAGCTGACAAAGCTCCATGTGACTGTCCTACAATTGACTACTTGTACATCATGGGAAGGATGGGACAGTAGGTCATAAAACACCTCTTATCATCACTTGACTTAATAGTCGTAACCTCAGACATTATTTACTGTTTCTGAAATAGTTCAACTGAGACTAAGATATGAAAACAAAAAATGTAGCTGGATCTTGTACTGGTACGATAGCTCAGATCTTACAAAGAATCGCAAAGCGTTCAATTGAGGTGATCCACAAGTTTTGTCATTGTCCATTGACCAGCTGTAATGTTTCTGACTAAACAGCTGACTTGGTAAGATGATAGTGCCATTTACCAGCTTCCCGAACTTGAAATCTGACTTCAACTTCACGTCTCATCACTGAAATGAGCTACGTAGCTATTTCCTTCATGATACATGTCTTAACACTCACACCAGTTAATCCAACTCCATGGTTCAAGTCCATTGCTCACAGACTGACAAGAAACACTCCACAGGAACACCCTATCATCTCTCTCACTAACGGTCATAGACAGCAACTGAGTTGAGTAGTTTTTGCCATAGGCTGAAGAATAGGATTAAGTATTGAGACAAGTAGCTTTGTTGCTCGCAGTCAAGAAAAAGCACCGACTTGTACTTTGATCGACAGATCATAGCTTCTAGAATGAAAAGGGACCAAGGGTTTGTCTCAGTCAGCTTTAAGTCATACGAGAATACGAGTATACTCACAATTGCGATCTCAACTAACTGCCGACTTACGTAAGCATATGATATCAACTGCTGCCTCACTTCCCATAAAGTACCGTACGGTAATCACAGAAACAAGCAGCCAACTTCTCCTCTTTAGCACACAACCCTCCCCCTTTCACATAATACATACATTCATAGATTACATAGCGCCCATTTTTGGGTGGGCGTAAAAATACATTTCGTCATACGGAACATGGGGTACCTGTCCATACAACACGCGTGTGGGGCGAGACTGGAGGGAGAAGCCAGAGCCTCTTGCAGTAACAGGTTCCGCTGCAACTGCCTGAATGGACTCCACCTTCCTCCACATCTCAACTCAACGCTCCTAAATACATCCAAAAGTACCATAGCCTCCGTAAGACTGCAATCCGTGGCGTTCACGGTTGCAAAGAGTCGTCCATTTCTGAAAAACCGACCCAGAGCGGTCGAGATCGCCCAAAAATCGTCAAAAATCGTCAAATCTTGAGTATCCGGGTTAGATGGGAGAAATCTGGCCATGGTCCCTTTGTGAATACACTGTTTTAAACCTCAAACCCTTGTTTCACTCCTTAATCACCCCCTTCTCGCCGTACCTACTCCAACTTGTTCCATTCGGTGAGCAGCTTGAGAGACCGCTCCTTGAAGCCGTACTCCTCATCCTTGGGCACGGACTCCAGCTTCACAATGCCCTTGAGCACCTTGTTGATCTTGGTCTGTCGGATGATGGACGTTTCCAGACCCTCAAATTCCTCCAGCCGAGTGAGATACTGCGACAGTCCGGGGAGTTCAGAATCGTCGGGAACGCTTCCAGATAGCAGTCCCCGTTGCAGCTTGTG
The DNA here is from genome assembly GCA_001600535.1 of Yarrowia sp. JCM 30696. NCBI lineage: Eukaryota > Fungi > Ascomycota > Dipodascomycetes > Dipodascales > Yarrowia > Yarrowia sp. JCM 30696. Next base: position 59,459 of record BCKG01000006.1, read on the forward strand.
TCGGATCACAAGCACCTTGCCCTCCTTGTCGGACCGCTTGGGTGCAGGCGACGACTTGGGCTTGTTGGAGGAGATGGCAGGAGACGCCGACGCAGACTTTGAGCCGGCCTTGGAGTCTGCCTTCGCTCCTCCCTTGGCAGAAGCACCTCCCTTGGCCGAAGAAGCCGCGTCCTTGGCGTCGTCCTTGCCCGCGTCCTTGGCCGACGCAGACCCGCTCTTCTTCTTGGCCTCCTTGATGGCCTCCTTGACGGCAGAGTTCTGCTTCTTGGGCGTCGATGAAGTCGTGGCCTTGGCGTTGGTCTTACGCTTCTTGGCCGGGGGCTTCTCCTCGTCAACCTCCTCCTCCTCATCCTCTTCCTCCTCCTCTTCTCCATCACCGTACACCTGCTCCACAAACTCGTCTAGAGTCGGAGGCTCGGAGGCGACCTTGTAGGCAGCATGGAGAGACTTGTCCTTTCGTCCTCGGGAGGCCGACTTGAGGAACTTGGCGGCCTCGTCGACGCCCAATGACTTGAGATCGTTGCGGTACGCCCATGTGTGAGAGGTGTCGATGAAGAATCGAACCGGCCACATTCGACGGTTCTTGCGGGGCTTGGCGTTGAGCACCGACGAGGGCAGCACGTCTTCGGGCACAACCATGCCTGGCCACGCGGGGAAACCCTTGACCTTTGCCAGCACGACGGTTCCAGCAGGGAAGGCGGACATGTCGCTGAGATCGATCGAATCGGTGGTGGTGTCAGCCATGGTCACGTCAGCAGTCGAGGGCTCTTCGACGATGGAGTCGTCTGCCACAGATTCGTCCTGAGCAGATTCCTCCTCGGCTTCAGCCTTGGTTTCGGCATCATCCTTGGTATCAGCCTCAACCTGGTTCTCCTCCTCCTCCTCCCCCTTGGCCTCGGTTTCCTTGTCCACCTTTTCGTCCATCTCCTCCTCCTTCTTCTCCATCTCCTTGACAATCTCCTCTGCCTTTTCCTCCTTGGTCTCCGTCACTCCGTTGGCTTCGTGGCCGTTAGTGGAGGAGTCGGCGTTTGTGGATTCAGTAGTGCCCTTGGATTCATCCACCTCATCCTTCTCCTCGGTGTTTGTGTCACCGACTTGGTCAGCCTTGTTGTGTTCACTTTTTTCGTCGTTAGTCACGTCATTCTTGTCGTTTGTGTCTTTGGAACTGCTCAAATCAGTCTTGTCAGTCTCGGTCTTGTTCGCCTCGTGGTTGGTCTGCGAGGCCACAGAATCAACCTGGTCCTTGTCTGCCATGTCGTCGGTAGATCACGTGAGAAGTATTCGCCAAAGGTGATCCACTAACCAGAGATGAAGAGAGTCCTGGTGTATAGGTGGGGGAAGGGTGTGGTTTGGTGAGATGAAAAGGAACGTGTGGTGATGTCCAAAAGAGGGTGTTTAGTGAGCAACACCAACCTTAATTGGGACGGTGGTGGTTAGGGTACACACACGCACACACTCACAAAGTCTAGCTTGCACCACGCAGAAAATAAGACTTGTTCCCCCACGTAAAAAAACGAGAGGTTAAATTTAGGAGGGGAGAAGGAGGAGGTGGTACAAGTAGATGTGTAGCTACCTGTAGCTATATGTTAATGGTCTGGGTGATTACTAAAGAGTGCGGATTCTACTATTGTCTGTTTCTTACTGCTTCATTTCTGCATCGTCGATAACCGAATATCAAATGTGGCTTGAGAGATGAATGAATCTAGGCTTGGTGTTCTTAGTGGGTTGTGAAGAGAACGGTGGTGGTGTTGATCCAGTTCTCTGTGGTGTTAGAAGGTGGTAGTTAGGATATGTCATTAACGAATTGTACTCTATCATACTGAGCTCAGGTATGGAACGTATCCTGGAAAGCCCTGTAATAAGTCAAGCAGTATGACTGTAAGGCTCTTACCATAGCTAATACTAGCGTTTCTCTTGAGCAGTCCTTTCACAGTGACAAAAGCAGAGATTCGCTCTGTGCAGTCAGTTGTATGTTTCCATCTCGTCTATATCACCATCTTGCTGAGTCTGAAGGCTTGGAGGTCTGAAAATGAGCTACTCACCGAATAACAGATAGTTGTGATATGTTTAGTTGCTGTAGCTGGAAAAGATATAAATTAGTAGAGATCTTTGAACATCTCAGTTTATCCGAATTACATCTCTCTTGCCAGTAAGACATTGAGAGCTGGTGAAGTTGGATCTATCCTCTGGACATGACATCTTGACTCCTTGAGAGAGAGATTTATAAGCGACTGGTATTAGCAAAGACTATATAGCTACATTAATTGATGTCCATTTGAACTCATCTTCAAGTATACAAGCCTTTGTTGTATTAATAAAAGCTCATCATGACCTCAGTCTGGACTAGGAAGGAGAAGACTTGGTAACGATTCAGAACTGGTACGAAACACAGAATTGAATAATGGCGCTGGAGGTCCATTGATAGCTTCTGAATAGCTACAGAAAGGAAGTCAGAGTGTGTTTAATCTCTCTTATACCACCAGTGACTGTACTTTAACACCCCCTACACCACTACCAGTCAGCCAAATCAAGCAGGTATAAAAGAAAAAGGTCATTGCTGTAAAGAAGTTAGATATATTGCATTATTGATGTGTTCTACATTCTTTAGAGCTTCCCTTTTTATTTTGACACTCATATTCGCCAAGTTATAGCAGAACCCACTGGGACCCCACTTTTTCTCCCACTTCAACACCACGCAGTTGCAGCACCAAGTTATATATTCTAATGAAACCTCGTCTCAGGCATTCTCAAGGCCGTACAAACAGATTTTCATTACTCTCATCTCTATTGGAGCAGAATTCGGCGATTTTCGGAAAACTGCACGCTATATTGTTTCAACGCTTTTTTTGAACGTGGAAAAAATGGTTGTATAGTGTAGCGGTTATCACCTTGGATTCTGACTCTTGAAGTACCTTCCAGTAACCCCGGTTCGATTCCGGGTACGACCTTCTTTTTTTAAATGACGACCTGACTTGGAAAAGTCTTGGGAATCAATGTCGGGTTTTATTTTTCATTCTTCACCTGTTTTTCAATTTTTTCTGTCCGTTTATTCGGTTTTTTTATTGCCTTCATTTCAATATGTTCATCTCGTTATGATATCACAACCGAGCACTTTATATGAACAGGAGGTTGGGAATATGAGATCATAAAACATCAGTCTGATCCCAAATTTGCATCAGATTGAGGATCACGTGTTTCCGTTTGACCTTACTTGTACTTATCACCTGAATCTCTCTACACTTGTTCTTGTCTTGGTTCATTTTGTTACTGCATAGTCCAGTCTAATTACATCCGTGCTTTGGCCCATACCCGTGCTAGTTGCTATTCCTCCATGTCTTCGTCCTCGCTCTCCTCCTCCACTTCACTCTCATCTTCCTCTTCGCTCTCCTCCTCTTCACTGCTCTCAACAGCTCCAGATCCATGGCTCTGCTGTTCCTTCTGTTCCTCAATCATCTGAGTATACAGCTCCTCGGCTTCTTCAGGAGGAGCAAGTTCGTAGAAGAGCATGAAGATGGAGCCGTCAGACAGCACGTACGACAGCTCGGTCTGGTAGACGGTCTCGTCGGAAATACGCCACCACTTGTCTCGAGACAGTCTATACGCAATGTAGTGACCGTAGTCGTGCGATCCGTAATGTGAGACCACAGACTTGAGTCGGTACATCTTTTTGCTCTGGTTCTTGTCGTCCATCCACTCATCCAGACAGAGAAGGGAGGGGAAACGGACATTAGCAGAGTTCTTGAAACTCATGCCGGTGTTCATATCAAACTGCGATCGGTTGATGGTCACACACAGAATCTGGGGAGCCACTCCAATGAGCGTCTGCTTGGACTTTTGGACAAACACCTTGGCAAACCCGCCGGTGTTCTTCTTGAAAATGTCATTGTACTCCTCCTCGTTGATGGTGTCACGTGACAGAGCAGTGTCGACCTTGTCGAGTCGAGCCTGGAACATTTGCACCAAGGGAGAAGAGGCGTCAGAGACCTTGGAGATCTGGTCTTCAATCTGACGCTTGTACTCCCGCAACGAGCATCGTTCACAGGACACGCCGTCGATGATTTCTCGCTCGGCAAACATGTCAATGCATTCCTTGAGAGTGTGGGTGGATCGAGAGAACCGCGAAGTCTGGTTGGGCAGAGACAGACCCAGAGCTCCCATGATGTTGTATCGAATACCGTCTCCGAGATCTCCGCAGGTGAGACACTTGATGGTGGTGGCCTGGACTCCGTCGAACGGAATGAGCATCTTTTTCTTCCATTTGGTGAGGGCAGAGTTGTCTTCACTGGCCTCTGGCTTCTCCTCCACCTTCTCCTGGCCATTCTTGGCCTTGACTTCGTTTTCCAGCTTGTCAATCAGCTGCTGGAAGAACTCGCCGGCGTCTTCCTGCTCGTATCCGTCCCATCGCTGGCCACTCTTGCCCATGGCTCTTGTGATGGGCAGACCCGAGTAGGTGTGCGATCTGTTGGAGAGGGTATTGAGTTGAGCAAACATACGTTTGAGCTCGTAGGAAAAGGCACCGAGACCCGTGGCCGAGTGGAACGACTCGAGAGACGACGGGCAGATGGGATTCTGAACCGTGGTCGACGTCTGAGTCACTTCAGAAACGGTTTCCTCCTCAGGATCAGCCTTCTCAGGTTGAGCAGGGAAACCGGGAATCAAAGACGACAATTCCAAAGCAGTGGGCTGCTTGGGCTCCTCAGGCACCTCAGTAGATGGCTCGACCTCGGCCAGATCGTCTTCAGCCTCGGGAGGAGCAGTAGTAGTCTCTTCATCAACTACAGTCTTGACACCGTCTGGTGTCTGATCAATCTCGGTCTCAGCCTCGGAAACAGGCCCATTCTCCACCTCATCGCTATCTTCCTCCTCCTCGCTCTCCTCGTACCGCTTTCGGACGCTGGTATCGAGCTCAACACCCTCGTATTGAGTGCCTCCCAGAAAGTCGTCCAGACGATCAAGAGAAGCCATGGACTGGAGCACCGAGTTCATGAAACAAAAGGCCGAGTCGTTTTCCAGGCCGCCCACGGTCACCTGGCCGTCCTTGCCTCCCATGCCACGGTAGTATCCTCGCATTCCCTGTGTCAACATTTGAAAAAGGCCGCTGTGTTTATTAGCAAAAAGAACAAGTGCCGACACCACTACCGCGATCACAAGGGTGAATACCACGAGATGCGGAATTTTGGTAAGCTGTGTTTTTTTGTAAGGGGGGTGAAAAGTGGCGTGCTCGATCGATTGGCGAAAACGTGAGTGTCCCCTTCGATCTAAAGATTCCGTATCGACTGTGAAAGATATACGGTTTCCAAACCCTCAAAAAAATGACAGTGTGTCTTTTCTCCAGACCTCCAAAATTTATAGTCTATTTCACCTTGCATATAGAGTTGGAGAGGGAAAAAATGGGAGACGACATTGACAGGCTGGATAACGGTATATTCAATGTATAAATATGTCAATGTACTAAACTCGCTTCGCTGATTCTGAATATATACTTGGATTGTCTATAGGAGGCCCACAAGACGAGATATAGACATTGTTCAGTAGAAAACTCTTGTGTGTCGCAGTTCGAATCTCTGCAGTGTATTTATTTTTAAGGAAAACGAAAGGCTCGACGCTGTAGGCTTCAATTGGTTTTGGGTGGGATACCGGGAGTCACAGGGGATGAAATGAGTGACTTAATAGCCAGATATATGTGTTCGACGTGCATGGAAGGTCACGTGACGACTACAGGGAGTGTATCTCTTCTCGAGATAGTCAAATGTACATGAACAGCAAATAGAAGGGCAATATGCCAATATACCATAGACCGATGACTCCGAGATACTCCCTGTGCTTCAATTGGCACGCTTGTAAGTTTCGATCTACTTAATTGTTGTGTTTAGTCTCGATAAAGTGATCGTTATCTTCGAGCCTCTATAGCAAGGCAAGTTGATGTCAAGATGTGTTACGGGATGAGATAATGTAATCTCTGGTGAATATTTGACCCTCCCCGACTGTTTCTGTCTAGTCATATCCTTTCTATGTACTTTTTGTCTTCAGATGTGAGACTTATAGGAGATGTCATGTTTAGTTGAACCTGTTAAGTATGGTGTCAACTATTAGCTAACTACGAGAGACATTTGGAATGGCAGACTTTAGCTACAAGTAGATGCTATCTTTGGCTTCTTAGAAGTGAATAGGATACTCAGAATAGCAAGTACAAGGCCAAGAAGAGTATTAAAGTCTTTTCTGGTGTCTAACCCACGGTACTCGGTTACTGTACACGCAGACACCATAGTAGAACTTGAAAGTAATGACTTGTCTGATGGCAACAATTCAAGACTTTCCATGACCCACTAGTTCAAGTCATTCACAATAGAACCACATGCTTCTTTTCTTTAAGCTACTTGTACGGTCACTTGACATCATGGCTGGTTGAGGAAAGTGGAGATGATGTGATGATGTAGGAGCAATTGCGTCATAGAAGACAACGAACTTGTGACTTGTACGGTACAAGTACTTGTACTTCAGGGTTCATTGGTGTTGACTTAGTTCCATTGCCATTTTTCATGCTGTTGCTTTATACGCCTTCTTATCTTAGAGCTACAGTATTCTCACTCTTTATTCAAGTAGCTACAGAAAGCGCAATACTGTACAAGTACTTTATCTTGAAGGAAGGAACACTGATGATATCACACCTCTATCAAGTGACCACCTGAGTCACCCATTGGCCAACTCCTTATCACCAACTGTACATAATCCATCTCTATCTCCCCATGTGATGTATTTATGAGGGCAAAGATGGGTGTACTTAAAGCTGTGAGAGGTACACTGATAGAGCAGATAAAGCGCTTCTGAAACAGTCATACGATAATATTTCTGTGCGATAACCATGACAGAACAGAACATTACTCCTCAGACGCCCCCCTACGAGACCTTCACGTGTCCCATATGTTTCTACAAGGACCTGGTGGTCAATTTTCACACCCATTTGAAGATATTTCATCCTGAGGTGGCAAAACGAGGTGGGAAGTAGGCATTTTTGTGACGATGAATACCAATGTTTTGATTTTCTTCTTTACGAATCATCATTGCTATGTTTTACAGACAGCCTTAAAATGCCCCATTGTACTGCTCGTATAATCGTATAGCTCAAAAGCTTAATTCATTTCCGAGCCGCACGGAGATGAGTGAAAATACGGGGTTGTTTTGGTGGGGTTTATGTAAGAATATAGCTTCAAATGCTGTTACAGACCCATACCATACCACTACCTGTCTCTTATCTCTAATATTATGCGTATTTCCACTCTTTTCCGTCCCGTATCTCTTCCCCTCTCATGCAGGTACAATCTAAAGAGATAATATGTCCCACGATGACGTGGTTGCGCAGTCATATGATCCGTAAACGGTGTGAGTAATCAAATTTGGCGGTATATAAGTCTCCCCTACGAACTCTTCTTCTTATTCACCACAGAGCCGCTACGACTACAACTACACCAACACACACATACACAACCACCATGCCTCCACACAGATCAGAAACGTGCCCGAAATGCGGAATCCGAATGGAATGGCCAGATTACCAGGTCCACAAAACCAAGTGTAAGAAGTGACCGAATGTAGATGAATGAATGTTTGAGCGTAGAGAAGTTGGGGGTGGGACAGAACCGTCTCTTCACTCAAAAATGTAGTGTTTTGATAGATTTCTATTAGTACCATTTAGTCATCTTCTGTGAGTCCTCTTAGACACGCTACTGTACCAACTGTGACAGCCCCAAAAAAGAGGGGCTAGTTACCAATGACGACTAATACCAGTCTTGGATGGCTGTTGAGTATCTGTCGTCTAATTCTTAGTCATTAGGGGTGTCTCATTGACCATAGTGGGAAGGCAAACTGTCGTTGGCTCTTCTGAAGTCTTGTATTGTACTTGTAGGATCTTTGCTAATACCAGCTATATGCCCCATATGAGAGCTGTCTCATTGTGAGGACTGACCCATGTTCTACAAGCATGCCGTACATACTGTACTGTACTCTGAAGTTCCCACAAAGATGACAAGTCAAGATCTCTGTTTTTAATGGTTAAAAATCTCAACTACTTGTAGTTTTTTTTCTTCATCATCCCCTATTCAACCTCCCTCCCAACTCCAAAGTTCAATCATGCTGGGATAATGCTAGATTGAGACCTGGATACGAGGAGCTCAGATTGAAAGAAAACACGTGTTGCTCCTTGGAAAGCACCAGACCGCTTTGTAACCGTACAAGTACAAGTACACTTCTCTTCTCCACCCTCAGATCCACGTGCATCTTTTCGACGTGTGGAAAATCCACGTGCACCAAAGCCAAAACTGAGAGAAATGAGGTTGCTTTCGAACAACCGGGACAAGTTGAGACATGGATAAGTGACAGATTTGAGTCAGAGTAGTTCCATTAGAGAGCTAAAGACTTGGCGATTTCAGACATATAGCTGTTTATTCTCTAGCACCTATATGGGGCTCGTCAGACCTCCCTCAACCCAAACCTCCGTGTTGGGACGTGAATATCATGTGTGGACATAAAGGAGGAGGTGTGGGGTTTTATAGGGCGTCTAAAATTACATGTTTTTGGTCCCATTTGAATTTTTGAAGTTTCAGAAGAGTCAGACGAGTGTCATTTCTCTCCTCAAATATTCATTTTTTCTCCATCTCTTATATTCATCTTTTCAAAGCCTTCCACCCCACTCCTCCCTCTTGCTCCTATACTTTCACTTGGCATGCCCCAAAGTCTATAAAGATAACAGGGAAAAATGAGGCGCTGTGGCAAAAGAGCCCATAAGAAAGAAATATATAAAGAGGCGCTTTTCCCTCTTTTCTACTCGTCCACGGACTGAAAAAGTAAGTACGCTCACACGAGCACCAAACACACAAAGATGAAGTGCATGGATTGATTTATTTTGTGTACAAAGGACTGATTTTCTGATTATCTTGCTTAACTGATCAAATGACAGATGAGTGTTTCGCTTTTGAATTAAACTAACCCAAGATGGAATGAGCAGATAGAATAATACCAATGAATAATGACCACTTGTATGAAGATGCGTTTGTAAGAAACCAACTTGAGGGTATAGAGAAGACTTGGGAAGTGTACTTGTACAAGTAATTTAGCTACTGTACTTGTATTGGAATATGTTGCTTCTATAGAAGAGCTTTACAATCTCTCTCACTAACATCCATGTTTCCAAGAAAGAGAACACCATGATCCATAGATAGATCAAGACCTGAAGCTATGGTGAGATGTTTGGAAAGTAGACTAAGAGCATATGCAGATACTTGTACACAGGTCAAGACTTCTAGTATCTACAAATGATCCTTTCTGTCATACCTCATAGCCCTTCACTCAAGAGATAGAGGAACGTCTACGTACTTAGTAGCAGCTAGTACTGTAGTTAAGGAAGTGACATATTATCTTGTACTGCTTCAAAAGACATTCAACCATGGGAACAGTAGTTCAACAAGTTTCAGAAACTCGTTCTAATACTCTGATTCATCTCACTACCGGTATCAATAAGCGACATCTACTGACACTCCTACAAGCCCAAATAGAAGATCTACAATTACTGTACCTGAGATGTTTCGATCCTCTCTTCTCAAAATGCCTCACATACTCCTCATCTCCCCTCTCTCCTATCATAGTCATTAACGTGTTGTTCTATATCAGATCCGGCGATTATATGATACCATGATCCGTGTGCAGCCATATGAGACATAGCACAGGGCCAGTGAAGAGTCGCACAGCCACCTGCTGGAAACCGACTTGATCACTGGCACCCTTGGCTACGTGACCCGCCACATTCACTCATAACCTCATGAACCTGGGTGGTTGTATGTCGGCCATGTTTTGTTGATGCCACAGCTCATCGCTCATAATGTGTCTGTTTCCCGCTTTCTAAGCCTTAAACTCGTCGGAAGCCTTCTTGAACTCGCTCAGAAAGTCCGTCTTGTTAGGACCGCTGGTATCGGCCCACGCCTGGGCCTGGGGCTTGTACAGCACAGATCCCTCCTTGTCGCCCGAAGAGTTCTGCTTGGCCTTGTTGGAGGCCTGCGAGTACCGCAGGTTGAGAAAGTCGAGCGCCTCCTTGGAGTTGAACGAGTTGACCGGAGTGTGCGACTGCGACTGCGACATTTTGGGCGGTGGTTGGGTGGCAGGAAGATGTGGTGATGCTTACCCTAATGCAGAACGTTCAGATTTCGTGATGGAGATATTCAGAGTTTCGCGGCAGAGCTAAAAAGTAGATTATTTCAGATGCTAGTGAGACATGGAAATGGGCTATAAATGGCTCAAGAAAAAATTCAGAAGCTTTGGCTGGTATATTTTTGGCTCAGGGGAAATGAATGTGTAAATTCAACAAAAAAATCTCAAAAAATAGAACTGCCCGGTACCAGGGTCGAACTGGTGATCTTCAGATTATGAGACTAACGCTCTAACCAACTGAGCCAACCAGGCGAGATCTGAAAATTCTAAAAAATGTGGCCACCCAAATCAAAATTCTGACTTTTTTTTCGGCGTCAATTTTTGAGAAAACTAGGACATTTAGAGGATATTTGGGCATTTCAGGATGGTATACATACTTAGAAGAACCTCCCATAACGTTTCGATGACTATACATCCATTGGATCATACGAAAGTTGCCATTCTTCCCTCACGCCAATACCTATTCGTAAAAAGAAATAGATAGAAATGAGGAAATGCTTTAAAGTACTATCAAATTGCTTCTTGAAGCAGTCTGTTAAGCCTTCAATATACCTCCTTACTCGTCTCACGTTCTACTCTCCTTTAATTAGTCAATAAATAATATAAATATGTACAGTTTCTATTCCACAGAACTAGCCTCCTTTTCTCCCTCCTTTTCTCCCCCATAAACCTCCTTTACTCTCCTCTCTCTCGCTTCGTACCTCTTTCTGAACCGTTCCAAGTCACTCTCTTCTTCTTCACCCTTTTCCTTTTCCTTCTTTTTCTCTTCAACAAAAGCTTCAGTAACAGCTCTTGCTTCCTTTAACTCCCCCATCTGACGCTCTCGAACTTCATTATCCTGACTAAACTGCATGAAACCCACTCCTCGGTTTCTAATTTCTTTTGTGGAATCGTAATGAGAAGTGGAAGTCTCATCTTCTTCAATAACGATATCCCGCTTAACAAAACTTGCCGTCTGAACAACATCTCCATAAATAATGTTGGCGGGTTTTTCGACCATATCACGTGACTTGACTATCGTATCATGTGACCCGTATCCTTCACGTGACACCTCTTTCCGGGCTTCAAACAGGTACCGTTTTCTCTTGGGAACCATTCGGGTTCGACCAAACTCGTCCACAATCTCGACTTCCGATAAGTCAGCCGAAGAGTCGTACTCTGAATCACTCGAATCACGTGATCCATCCCCATCCTCCCTGTCTTCTTCACGTCTTTCCATCACTCCTCCTTCCAATTGATCAATCTTTCCTTCATGAAACTGTTTGTAGAGTTCTGCCTTTTTCTGCATATTCTCATAGCCTGATTTTTGGGCAGATGATTTGGTCACGCGATACTTGTCGTCACGTGACATTCGTTTCTCTATGCCTCGATTTCGTGTCACTTCTTCGTCCTTCTTGACGTGTTTCTCCTTCTTCTCTCTGCCGTGTATCTTTTCATGTTCGAGTTTCGCCTTAGCTTTTGCCAATTCGGCGGCTAATATGTCGGACATGGTACAGACGGATTACAGACAAGCAGTAATACCGTTGATAGGTGGTTGTGATTTGAGCTGAAATGTGTTGATGAAGAGATCAAGTTCAGGTGGTGTGCATTACAGATGTACTTGAAGTAACTCTAAGAGACGTCAACTGAAAGATGGATTTGTTAAGTAAACTCAAGTAATGGGAAATTTGTCCAGGGACTTCATTATCAAGACGAGGATACATTGCCTCTCAATTTCCCATCAGCCCATATCCCTCTATGATAAACACTGATGAATTTATACTGAAATTCATAGTCTCCAGCTATAGATTCAGGAACACACATTGGTCTGAAGTAGAGCCGTGTGCCTTACATACTAGCACTGAGGGTTGATTTGGAAAATATATTTATACCCTGAAGGACTTCGTCGTTCTTCAAATGCCCCTCCATCATAACTATTGGGTCTTCTCCTGTGGTAACGCCTAACGAACATGTCTCTACTAATGACGTCTCTTCAGCTAAGGACATCTCGTTTGAAGAACTGAAGGCTGATGAAGATGTCATTCAAACCTCTGTTGTCGAACGAAATCATCTCACAGCTGAAGAAATGTTTCCCAGCATTGACAAGAAGCTTCTCCTGAAAATGGATCTCAATATCATCCCTATCTTGGCTCTTCTCTAAAGTCTACGTTCACATTTTACTCTACTTTGGAGTGATGGTATGTCTTTATGGAAGCTCTCTATTCTTACCTAGAACGGACTAGGATTCACTTCAGCTATTGCTCAACTGCTCATTATTCCAATCACGCTCTAGGAGCTTTAGTTTCAGTGACTCAAGCTTGGTTCTCTGGCAGATTCACACTATGTTCAGAGGCGGAAGCATCACAGTTGAAATGTCTATACTTCAGACATTTTGGTTACAAGTAGTCCACTTAAGGCTTCAGACACCCTCCCTTGCTCAATTGATACATGTAACACCACCCTTAGTCAATTTCTCCTATACCACAGTGCTTCTTTCGTTATATATCCATCATGAGCCTGAATTAAGACAGATGATGGATATGAGTGATCATCAGCTTCATATGATCAATTCAAGTACCAGTACACCAACTCTACGTTCACACCACCTTATTCAATCATCGTTCGTTATATAAACTATCTGTCATGAAGACTACATGATAGAAGTTCTCGCAGACTCAATTGGACGAGTGACTTCTTTATATTTCTCCCCGCTCTCTAAAGGGCAGCACCGAGATGGGCAGCACCGTCCAGAGGGATAACCGCACCGTTGACGTAGTTTCCAGCCTTTCCAACCAAAAACATGAGCACACCAATGATGTCCTCCGAAGTACCGAGTCGCTTTCGGGGGTTGGAGTCAACGAAGAAATCGCCAGCAGCATCAATCACGCCCTGGGCCATCTTTGTAGGAATGAAGCCAGGAGCAATCATGTTAACAGTGATGTTTCGGGGACCCAGCTCGACAGCCAGGGCCTTGCCAAGGTGGTGAACGGCAGCCTTGGAGGCCAGGTAGCCGTACACGCCGCCCTTGGTGGTGTTTCCAATGCCGATTCCGGCCACAGAGCCCATAATGACAACTCGGGAGGGATCAGCATGCGAGCCACCGGCCTCCAGCAGAGGAGTGAAGAGCTGGATGGTGGAAAAGACGCCCTTGACGTTCAGCTCGAGCACCTTGGAGACGGCCGACTCGGGGTGGCTCTCAATGGGAGCTCCCCACGTGGCACCGGCGTTGGCAATGAGAATGTCACACACAACCTTGCCCTGGCCGTGCTTGAGCTCCTGCTCGGTGAACTCCTCCAGCAGCCGGGTGACGCCGTCGTGCTTGCTAACGTCAGCAGGCAGCGCAATGGCCTTGCCCTTGAATCCCTGGCTGTTGAGCCGCTTGGCAGCCTCGTCACAGGCGTCGGCCTTTCGAGACGAGATGTACACCCGCTTAGCTCCTCCATGAAGAAGACCGTAGGCACAGTAGAGACCGAGGCCTCGAGAACCGCCGGTCACGACAGCAATCTTGTCGGTGGCGGCGTAGGCGTTCTGGGGGAGATTTGGGAAAAGTTCCTGGTTCTTGGCCATTGTGTACTGTGGTTGTGGTGTGTAGTAAGATGTCTGGTTTTCCACTTGGTTAAGATGCAGGTGATTATAAGTATAGTCTGGGGTTTAACTTTAGGCTTTAGGCGATATAGGCGGGGAGTGGAGGGGGCTGATTACTGAGTGTTGGAGATTAGTAAGTGAGATTATGAGTATTTTAATCGAATAATTGGACCTGTTTTACCTGGTCAAACTACCAAAATCAAGTTTTTAGCGCTTCTATCCGCCAATTGACACATTCTTGTCATCCCTCAAAATGCAGGTTTCTGTCGTCTTCAATAGGCTTTAGTGATACAGCTCCAAGGTAGAAGAGAAGATGACAAATGAAGGGGAGAAGGGAAGATTTCAGAGTGAATGTTCCGATCCGATCTCAGAGTGGCGAATCCAATATCCGAATTCTGTCTGTTTTTACGCTAACAAGTCCTCGATCTGTTGTTCTTCCAACTTCTCCACTTTGAGTTACTGGTTACTGGTGCCTGAGCAAAGATCTTCATATTCAGAGTGGTAAGAGGGAAGTGGTCGTATTGAGACTAGTTCAGACTTGTAGTTGATCCGAGTCTGATTCGAACTAAACAAATTTCTTTTATTTTTTTCCCCTTTTTTCCAAATTTCCACCAATTTCTCCCATTATTCGGCTCCCCTCTCGGCAATTTAACTTTCGGTTGGTCTAACGGTCTTGTGGGGCAACTAAAGACTGCAGCTGAGCGTCTCAAAGGTGGGGGGAATATGTGCACATGGAGGAATATTTGGGGGGAAAAATAATAATGGGGTTAGGTAGTTTGTTTTGATTAGTCAGCTTGGCAAATGGGGCTCATAGTCTGTAGCTGAACGTCAGGTGGCTTCCTTTTAGTTTGATCTGAAAAATCACCATGGAATAATTATAGGCTAAAACATGAGTGGAGATTGATTCTGTTGAGGTTGAAAAATTATGGACTACGGAGGAACTGAACTGTGAATACGGTGGATAGTGAGACATTGTGGGGGGGGCTGTGTTCCGCCAATTCTTGTTATTCTTCTAATACTGTAGCTGTTTTTTTTGTAGTATTGTGCTTTCTCTTACCTCTAAGTCTTAACTACACTTCTCATGTAATGCTCAACTATAAGTTCAAGTAAGAGTGATTTGCCACCTGTCTTCTTCATCACCACTTGACACCACAACGTGACTTGAGAAAGATCAATTGATACCCAAGACTCAAATACCTGACTGAGATAATCTATCTGATAGATTATTCGTCTTCCCTGATACCATTGATACCCCAATTTATACCCCAATTGATACCTTTGAGCGAGACCTCTGCAAAGATCTCATCACAGGAAGTTCATTTTGGTCTCCAGCTTTACACCGAGTCATTTGAGCACACAACTGAAAGACTTTGGGCACCAGGATACCATCTCCCTCCCCTCTCACCATGTACATCCACAACGAAGTAGGATGTATCCATGTGGGCATCGAAGAGGGCAAGTTCTGCGTGGCTTCGAGAAAGGGGTTGCAAATCACTTTTACTCCAGGTGTTGCCCTGGAAACAGGCTTCTTTGAGCTCTGTGGGTATACTTGTTCTGTTGAGGAGTCTGAGAGGAACACTGTGCTTCTCTTGAAAGACGAGAAACAGTATGGAGGAGACTTTACGAGTTGTCTTGATTCTGAATGGAAGAGAGAGAACTTGACTGTGGCTAGAGGCATTGAGGTGACGTTATTTTGTGAATCTGATCTGGACAATGTGAAATCCAACGACCTACTCTGTGCAATGGTATCTTCTCTGCGTCAAAGTCACCCACTCATCTTCTGTCCTGTTCAGAGGAGTTTACTGGGTGACTTGGAAGTTCATTGCAAGAATATCCACGAGAGTCTGAGGTTGCTGGACGTCAATATCACTGTTGAAGATGTGTGGGTGGGTATTTTGACCAAGCAACACCAACTATTGCTCGAATTGAGTCACAAAGCGTGGGTTGGTAGAACTGTTCAGGGCGTTCAAATCTCGTCGGTGTTACGTTTCATCGAAGACGAATCTGAACTCACTCAAGATGAGTCGTTTGAGATGACAGATTATGGAGCCTACGAGGGTGTGAAAGACCACAAGGAGATCTCGAAAGTATCTGACCACATGTCTCTGTTGACCATCTCCAACCACTCGACTACAGATATTCTCTCCGATTCATCCAACGAATCCATGGCTCTTCTTGAAGAATGGGATGAAGGACGAAGTCTTGAAAGCAACGATAGTCTCATCCTGGAGCAAACTTTCGACACCTTTGTTGATGACATCTATAGCGACAATAGCATCTAAGCTATAACTGTCACCCCACTCGCGGTTAATACGTGGGGTTGTATTGTGTCAGTCTAGCTGTGGGGTTACATGTCTATTAGGGTGGTGCCAGGCACGACAACTCGCGCCTACAGATACGAGTTTGTAGCTAGCATATATAATACGCAGTAGTGAACTAGTGTGTGGATGATGAAGGCTACTGTTGGTACTTGCCCCAAATTTCCGTTGATCCAGTTTTTTTTGCCCTCTTCTTGTTGCTGTGTTTCCATGTTTAATTCTCTCAGCGTTTAATTCTATCTCATCCCAACACCCCGCATTTTCCCATATGCACAGCTGCTCAACGGTTTCCGGATGTATACGGAAAACAACAAAGATGGATGTATAGAATCGACTTGTACAAGTAAAGAAAATAGTGACGATCGATTTAGTAAAAACCTGAAACTAAACTATTTTCAAAATATATATTATTTCGGCTGACTAAGCCGCTCTGCTCTATTAACTGCTCATCTCTCTCTGCTCATCTCCCTCACTCAACACTCAACCCTGGGAGATGTGCACCCCCCACGTGTGTCGATCGTGTGGGTGTGTGAGAGGGCGGGTGTCAAGGGTTATCTGGCAGCCAATGTGCTTCGCCCGTGTTTCACAATTATTAGATCGGAAAAGCGATTGTCATAATATCCGAGGTTCGAGAGCCATTCCCACACCTATAGGCGCGAGTTCAATACAGCATTAATCACAAGCATTTAATTACCTATAACCATACGATAGCTAGAGTAAAAGCCTTGTACAATCGACCCCTTTCTAAGAAAGCTAAAGACTATGCGGTGAATGTGATTGCACACCAAACTGGATAACTGACAAGTCGCCGCTGGTACTGACTATGCCTGTTATGGACGTCGGAGCCCGCTTCCCCGCGGCTGCATCGAGAATAATATCCGTCCAAATCCGCAACTTTTTTAGACCCTAACGGTCTTTTGTATTAGCAGTCTAGGTGCGTTTTTTCAGCCCAAAGAGAGCGAGGAACAAGGTTGAGGTGGTGGAGAAGAGGTCGATTTGAGGCCATAGGGAGGGGTCTTTTGCAGTTGTAAGCACGGAAATGGAATTCCCATCTGCGAATGCTCCACATTGCGTATTTTGTACTCGTTTTCATCGCCATTTTACCACTGTAGCCAGCCACCCGTCCCCCCACCTGTTTACCTGTTTAAACTGTGTCATGGTCCACGTGAGAACAGGGAGCTTAAAGACGCTGACTAATCAGCGCCACGGACGCCGGGGTCCCCTGAAACTGGTATGGGTGTGTTCCCCCGGCTCCCGCGAGCAATTTCGTCTTATTATCTCCTGCCCAAGCCCCCTACTCATCCCCAAAACGGCTCCCCTCAACTGCAGCAACCTGCACCCCAACAGGCAACCTTGAATATTTGGGAACATGTTGCATGAGCGATTGTGATTGTGACCTTGCAAGTCCTCCGTGGACATCTCAGCGATTTACAAACGACAGAAAACACAGAAGGAATAGCAAGCGAACCAAACAACTCAGAATCACACAAACACAGAGCGACATCTTATTACGACACAAACACAGGACCCATTAATTACAACCACCACAACCACTACAACCCACCACCATGAACTCGCTCCAGTTCCTGTCTGAACAGGTGGACCGGGTCATTTCTCGCTCGTCCAAGGCGTCCCAGCGACTGGGCGACAATGGCGAGGGCGTGGCTCGAACCCACAGTCTCGTCGACATGTCCAAGGGCGAAGCAGACGACTCCGATTCCCGCCAACGGCCGTTGATCCAAAGATCGCAGACCCTGGACGCCTACACGGGCATGGGGCCCCAGGACTCGGGCTACGACGGTCTGTTTCGACGGCCGTTCGAGGACATTGAGAGTCTGGCAAGCACGATCAGAAGGATCGGAAGCTTTGTGGTAGGCAGTGGAGGAGAGCAGCAGACGGCAGAGCAGCAGACAGGTTCTCAGGTCACAGAGAAGCCGCTGGTGGCGAGCCCCGTTTCGACTCCCGGTAGCGTCACTCCCAAGAACTCGGGAACTCCAGAAACCGCGGGTCTGCTGACTCCATTCTCAGATGGAGAGGTGTCTTTCTCAGAGTCGGAAAAGAAGAAGCCTGCAAAGAAACCCTCCACAAAGAAGGACTCCACGCCACCAACCACACCCCCACCAACATCCACAATCTACTACATCATCACTCTGTCGTTCATCTGGGACACGCTTCGGTTCTTGTACTCTCCTAGCGACTTTCTAGTCCGAGTGTTCCGAAACGAACCCGACGAACGACCCAGAGTCTCCCCTACGAGCTCTACCTCCAGACACACTCCGTCTTCGCGTCTGACTCCAGAAACAGACACAGAAGTGGCCCCTGTGGCCCACCATCAAAGCAGTCTCTCTTCTGGAGCGGTTGCCAGACGAAAGAACAGAAAGGCCAAGTTCCGGTACCCCAAGTCGCTGCTGCATCCTGTGCGAGCCAACAGCAAGACTCTGATTCTGGATCTCGACGAGACTCTCATTCACTCTCAATCGCGAGGAAAACCGTCGATGATGGGCCATATGGTTGAAGTGAGACTCGACAAGCGACACGCCACCCTGTATTACGTGCACAAGCGACCCTTTTGCGACGACTTCCTCAAACTCGTGTGCAAGTGGTACAATGTGGTTGTGTTTACGGCTTCTGTCCAGGAGTACGCGGACCCTGTGATCGACTGGCTTGAACAGGAACAGCGCTTCTTCTCCAAACGGTACTACCGACAGCACTGCACCAAGGTGGGCAACGGATACGTCAAGGACCTGACCTGTGTGGACAAGGATCTGAGCAAGCTGCTGATCATCGACAACTCACCGGTCAGCTACATGATGCATGAAAACAACGCCATTGCCATCGAGGGCTGGATCAACGACCCTACCGACGTGGATCTGCTTTGTTTGTTGCCGGTGCTGAATGCGCTGAGGTATTGTATTGACGTGAGACAGGCAATCACCCTGAGATTGGGCGATGGGGCGTTCGAGTAGCCCTCTTCAGTCACGCATTAATAACAGCAGTCTAAGGCAGTACGAACACGTTCTTACACTCTTTCTAAGAACAATTGAAACTATCAACTAGTCTCATGTTATAACCAAGGCTATCAACTAGCCATGTACATATTTATTAAATCAGTTATAGTACAGACGGTAGGCAATGATTTGGTGTGGTGTAGGGATAATAGGACGGTTATGGATCTAGTAAGCGTGCAAGCAAATCAGGAGACTACAAGTACACCGGTGTATCGATCAAGTCTTCTTTTGTAGAGTCAACAAGGATTCTATAGCTTCAAGATGCACCTACCAGTAAGTACTCAATAATCTTCACTGACATTTATCCTTGTCTGATTCACTATCTATATACATTACAGCGCCACAGGAGTGCACTTTTTGACCTGCTTGTCGCCGTAGATTTCCAGAGACCGGTATCCCTTTCGGAGCAGGTGCTCGATGGTGGTGAACTCCTTGGTGTTGAGACCCTGGTACTTTCTGAACGACAACCGGGCCATCTGTTCAAAGTTGGGGGCGTTTTCGGGCGACTTTGTATGAGCTGCTCGGATGCATTTTCGGTACAATGCCAGGACTGTGTTAGACGAAGAACTATAGTGAGGAGTGTTTAACCAATCAGAGGTGGGGTATTATTGTGACACAAGAAGGAGGTCTATTGATCAATTGAAGAAAGGGGGTGTCTTCAACTACCACTACTAGAGTTTCTTCTTGTACCTTTGCCTCTTCTTGTAGTTGGCATGCTTTTCACATGTCTTTGAGACCCAATAGTCCGCCTTCTATACTCACCCTCTTTCTGAAGACCACTGAGTTTTCGAGCCATTATGATCGTTCGATGTGGTTTATGTGTGTGTTGTAAGTGGCAAATATGTCGCTATTCTTCACTTAATAGGTTCCCTCTGAATCGGCTTCAATGGAAAAAATGACCGGATCAGAAGAGTCTCTGAGAGCTTCAACAACAGCTAGGCCCTGGGAAACTCGGCCAAAAATGGACGCCTGGGTGAGATCGGGGATCGGAGCAACAGAAATAATCAGCTGCTTGTCGAGAAAAGCCACAATTCCAGCTCCAGTGATTTTCAGACTATCAACGGGAGGAGGAGCAGTCTTGGAAACAGAAACGCCAAGATACTTGTCGGACTTGAGAACGGGTTTTTCGGAAAACTGGTTGAGATCAACGAGAGATTCGAATTCCAACACGGCGGCCTGGTTGTCTTGGTCGTAGAGCTCGAGCTGAAATTTTCCGCACGAAGTCGTTACCAGCATTGGAGGTTGGGGAAGGCAGAAGCAAAGTCGTGAACTTTATGCGGAGTGGAGGGTGGTAGGGTTTGGAGGATAAACAGGGATTGTATGATTATATGGAGACTAAAGTCAGACACTGTCTTTTTGAAGGTGTTTCTGTGATACTGGAAAACTTTCAGAAAAAAATTCAGTCCTGGAAGATCCCATTTGATGTATCAACATGACCATTCGTATGCAACCTTATGACCCAGTTGGGCTTAATGACTAATTGGAGAGGGCGGTGGGTATGGTTTGTGGGGGTAAAATGAGGGGATGATGTACTTGTACAGTATAATTATGGTCCTCAAAGTCTCTCATTTTTGTTGGTAGTTTTTTTCCGGTACTTTCTCACTCAACAAAGTGATCAATGGGCTCTCTCATATTGGTCTTATTACTTGGGCTTTCCCCCCTCTAGTTAAGCATAGTCAACTATCAGAGTAGCCGAAATGGGTGGCGAATGTGACTGAGAAACGATAGAATTATTGTCGAATAATTAATTTGCTCGCTATTTAAGCCAGCCAAGTCTATCAGGAACTCCAGTGGTAGATTTTGTTTCCATTTCCATTTTCTCAAATTCAACCACCCGAAGAGTCGAACCCGCAACCAGCTGCATCTCTATGCACGATCATTTTGACCTCCAGCATGGGAGGCTAAATCATCACCAAATCGGTCATCCACGCAACACACACAAAAATGACACAATCACAAGAGGGTGAGTGACAACGCAATCAGGAACGCAGTCTTCTTGTTTACACACAGTACCCCCACCCCCACCTCTTCTAACACAGATTATGCGGTCACTCAACGAGTACTCGTCAGCGATGCACTATACAAACGCATTGCAAAGACAGTCACAGCCATGACTCTGCTCAAAGAGGGCGATCCAGAGCTCAAACAGCAGCTGGCATCGGACCTGCGAGCGTACAGACTCATGCTGACTAAGCTAAAGCTCCAGAAGACCATGAACACACAGGAAGTTGAGATTTTGAATGCTCAGGCAGGAGAAGCTTCTCAAGAGACTGAACGGCTTCAACAGACAACCAATGACCTGGAAACACAGCTGGCCGAGGCTCGACGAATTCAGCAGCAGAAAAAGCAGTACACAGATCTCACTTCCGAGCTGTTACGGCCATACAAGGTGGAGGTTACGTTGACACGAGAAAAGGAGCCTAGTGCTGTCAAGGAGGAGGAAAAGACGGATGTTAAGGAAGAGGGAGAAGAAACTGCACATACCACTCCCGCCGCCGTTTCACGGTCTCATACTCCTCAAAGAGAAGACTCTCCAAGACGTCATGGAGATGATGATGAAGAGGAGGAAGAAGATGAAGATGAAGACGTGGAAATGAAGGACACAGAGGCAGATAACAGTATGGATATTGACGAGGATGATGAGCCCATCACAGTGCCTGAATATGAGACTTACAACGAGATTGTCAATGCTCATCTGTTCAGAACAAGAGCGGAAGCTACACAGCTCAACCAGGAGCTTCAGCAGGATATTGCGGATCTCAAGGTGACTAATAGTCAATACGAGGCCACGTGGCAGCAGCGACGACACCGGTTCCTCGAAATTATCGATTCTTTGCATACTTTCCAGGGCGATATTCAGACCGAGAAGGCCGAGCAGGAACGACGGGCTGCTGAACGAGAAGAGGAGGAAAAGAAGCGACAGGAAGAGGAGGATGATGATGCCAATGATGACGATGGAGAGAATGGCAACGGTGATGAGTGATAGACAACTAATGGTAATGATATGTATTTTTTTTTTTTATAATCACATCATGTATTAACTCTATATACAGGCATGAGAGCCCAATAGTATGTCCGTGGTGTCAGGACGGAGCACGCTAACACAGACATCGCTAGGTTACGCCCTTCCTGATTCGGGGAAATCCTAATGGCAAAACCCCTAATGGAAAGGGCAGCTGTGTGTTTTCTTACGGCTGTCTTTGCCGCTTGAAGTTTCTTAAGAAACTCACTTGACTAGTTGTGAGGTTTTTCTAAGTAGGAAATGTCAGTAACCACTCCGACACACCCAGGTCTTTTTAGAGAAGTGGGGTTGTAGCCTTGTTCAACCTAGGTAATGAGTGTTTAGTAGAGGTGTTGTTCAATTCGTGTTTGAACATAAAAGTCTTGAGTCAAGTGTTTGGAACAAATATTGACATAGACTCTACAAGTTAAAACGCCTTTTTAGAGATATTACTGTGCATCTATGGTGAAAGAGTTCCTTATGTTTAGCTATATCGCTTCATAACGGTGTCTCGCTACTCGTGCTACATTTTTTGTTGACCTAAGTAGCCGACTATTTTCAGTAAGATCGAGTGACAGATCTACTTCAGATATGTGCTCTACGGTCCTTCCTCAGGCTTGTTCTTGAGTGAAGTGCTCTACAGAGCCAGAGACTGTCTACCATGTCACCATGTCTCTCCTGTTTGTCAAAAACCGTTAATTTATTATCTATTGTGTCCAACACACTATGGCTCCATAGCCACCCTAATTCTGCTTCTTCTGTCGAACCAGCTCGGGGTCCTTTTCAAAGGCTCCGTAGGAAATCTGCAGCGAGCCGATCCAGTTGAGAGCAAAGAGCATGACGGAAACCAGCAGCAGAGAGACGATGATGGCCATGAAAATACCGGGCGAGAAAAACTGGTACTTCTGGAACAGGTTGTCCTTGACCTTTTCGTCGGAATGCTCCCGGGTGTGCTGCTGGGTGAACTGGAACTCCTCCTCGGCCTCGGCCTCCTGGTTGTGTCCGGGAGAAGAGACGTAGACCAGCACGTAGTTTGGCGAGGGCAGGTGGCCCAGCACGGCCTTGAGCACGTTGTCGTGGTGCTTGAGAACCAGGTCCCGGTCCTCTCCGGCCTCGTCCTTGAGCTCGTCCAGCTGCACCTGCAGCACTCGGGGCTTTGTGTCGACGTATCGCTCGTACTGGCCCGTCTTGCCGTTGACGATCACCTGCGCGGCTCCGCACGTCTCCTCGAGATGCGCCAGGGCGTCCTGGGGCAGCTGTCGTTCAGTGTCGCTGAACACGTGGTTGGACACGAACGACGACTTGGCCTGGCCCACAATTCGATGCAGGAAGGGGGTGACCGAGGCGTCTTCCAGGTCCGATGCGTGCAGACCGGGCTGCGACACAAACACATATGTGTCGGCAGGACAGTCCACAATGGCCTGGTTGACCAAATCGTCAAAGTCTCTGGCAGACGAGGCCTGCTGGACGGACTGAGAGAACGACGCATCCAGCTGCTCGACAGACGAGAGAATCACGTGAGGAGACGAGTTGGAGAAGGCCAGGGCCGGGGCCGCCAGACCCGCCACCAATGGAATCAGACAGTTGAGTTTCATTCTGAGGGGGATGTCGTGATGGAGAACAAGACTGTGGTGGCCGTCATGCAACGATATGCATGCTGGGATAGGGTTGGTAGGGTAAGCCAGAGTGGACGGTGACGATATGATGAGAAGGGCGTTTTGGCGGTATATGATGAGCGAAAATAATATTCAATTAGTCGAATATGGTGATTCTACTGCTGTTTGACGCTTTTTTCTCGCATTTCTTGCATTTCTATCGCTGTGATGGGGTATGTTGTGGTGTTCTGTTAGGGGTGGTCAACAGTGTTACTAAAGAGTAGCAGTCTATTAGAGTGAGTTGGATGGATGGTGTCAACAATCGCTGCTTCGTGAAGAGTTGGAAAATCTTCAATTGGATCTCATTTTCCAGTCTCCACGATTTATGTGATTCGTTCTACGAGTCTCAATTGCTTACTAATCATTCATAGCAACCATGTTTCAGAGTGTTAGTACAGTACAAGTAGACGTTTCATATTCACTATCTGGTATCCGTAGTAGTTTCACACACCGCCTTCTCCACTCCTCCTCTCAAAATCAATTTATTCTATCTATAATACATCTAATCATCCTTCTTGGACTTGGGCTCGGCCTCGGGCTCCACCTCAGCGATGGGCTCCTTGTCCTCATCCTCCACCTTCTCGGCCTCCTTCTCCTCGGCCTTCTCCTCGGCCTTCTCCTCGACCTTGTCAGCCTCAGCCTTCTCCTTGGCCTCAGCCTCCTTGGCAGCCTTCTCGGCCTCGGCCTTGGCAGCCAGAGCTCGCTCCTTGGCAGAAGGCTTCTTGGTCTTGGGAGCCTCGGCCTTGGGAGCCTCCACCTTGGGAGGAACAGCGTCCTTGGTGGACTTGGCGACCTGCTCGTCCTCGTCCTCGTCCTCCACTCCATCCTCGTCCCATTCGTTCCATTCACCCCAGTCCTCGCCATCGGCAGTCTTTCCGAATCCAGTCATGCTGGACTTGCCGTCCTTGGGCTTGAGATGGGCAAAGGGGTCCTCGTCAGACTCGTCCTCGTACTGGATCAGGTTTCGCGACTCGCCCGGTCGGCTGTAGCCCTGGGGATCGCCCTCGTTGCCCTCCACAAACTCGTGGAACCGGTCCAGACCCCGTTTGCTCTCCTTCTGCACGGTTTCGCCGAGCTTGGCAGCATGCTCCATCGCAGACTTGGTGTACTCGGACTCCTGGATGTTCTGCACCGTGGGCTTGATGTACTGGTTGTTGACCTCGGAGGACATCTGACTCACAGTCTTGGAAAACAGACCCCAGCCCTTGGTCAGAGTGCCGAGAGGATCGGCCTGAAAGTTGTCCATGGTGATGGTGGCACCGGGACGACTGCTGTTGGAGGCAGTAGGAGCGGGAGTGTTGCCAAATCCCGCATACTTGCCTCCTTCCGAAGGTCGAACGTCAGCAGATCGAGAAGCGTTCTTGGCACCAAGAGACTCAAAGAAGGCAACATTGGAGCCCTGGGGAGTGAGATCGGAGCCGTCGGCCTTGGTGGAGTCACGAGACTTGGCAGGGGCCACGCCCGTGTTGGCTCCTTCCTTCTCAGGCACGTATTCCGTGCCCTCGATCTCGCTGGTCAGGTAGTTCATGTAGTTTCGAGCCACAACCGAGTTGTATTTCTGCTTGATGGGGGTATCTCTGGCCATGCCGGCCTTGTCGAAGAAGTCGTGGGCCCGCTGGTTGCCGCCCTTCTCCATTCGCTCCATCTCATCGGGCTTGAACTGGTCCATGGAGATGGATCGAACAAACGAAATGTGCACTCCCAGACCTCGATGAACTCCGGCACATTCCAGACAGATGAAGATGCCGTACTTGGGGGAGGCCCACTGCGGGTTGGGGGCGTCGCAGTCGAAGCACTTCTTGTTGGCGCCGTCCTTTTGCAGCGCCAAAAGCCGTTTTTTGTTGGCAGGATCCACAGTCCAGTTGGGCATTGTAGCTTGTAAGATGACAAGTTGAACTCTGCCAAAGTTTATTCAAATGGCGGAGTGTGGAGGGCAACAACAGGAGGGGGTAAATATATGCTTTAGACTGAGGCAGGAGTGGTCACGTGATTGTGTGTATGCCTCTACAAGTAATTTGTTTCTTTGTCACGTGTCTACAGCTCTGCTTAGTGTGCCGGTACAGTACTCTTTAGTTGCCATCTACGTGACGTGTTTGGAGACACTCAAAGTTTGCCTTTCCAGGTGTCGTGTAACATCTTAGAAGCAGGTAGGGGCGGTGGACGAGCAATATATAAATATATAAATATATATAGTTTCTTAAACTCGTCCCTAGGTACAAAATGGTTCTAGTTCTTGTCGTTTTAGGTGTCTACTTACTGTAGTGGACTTGTGATCTAGCCTTCTCACCTCGCTATTTGACACTGCCTTCATGCACTCTTCCATGTGTCATGTTGCACAATGATCCAAAAAAGGAGGTTTAAGGGGAAGTGATGGCCGTGAGTAATTAACATGTTGTCAAAGGTACCGATTTTATGACTGTCTGATTGTTACAATAGCGACTTCTGCCTTGACAACATAAAATCCAGACTAGCCCATATACCCCACGGGTGCGTCGTATTCGTTTCATAGTGCTCATTGGTTTGGAGGGTGTTAGTGATCGAGTTCGAGAGGCCTAAGACTTATTAGAATCTCATTCTCTGGCGTTGGTAGTTGTCCTGACTACCTATTAGCTCCGTTATGATGGTTTCTCAGCTTCTAGGCTGGACTAAGCTACCAATAGAAGCCATCGAATCGTCAAAACAACACTAGAATCAGGGTCTAGATTCGATAGGGGGGCTATAGGGTATCAAATGAAAGGTCTTGATCTCGTGATTCAGGTGCTAGCTGTCGATTTCCTACTGTCCTAGTTTGGAGCGACTTTTGCTGAAGTCGTCCGATAAGATAGCCTGTGTCTCTCCTTAGCTATGTCGTCACGTGACCAGTTGCCCACTTTACTTCCCAATACAAGTATCCATACCGGTACGAGTACTTGTACGAATTCCTCCTCTCACACACACTCTCTTCCTCGTCCACGGAACACAAACCAGATCAGAGTTCGCTTACTAAAACCAGTCTCACGGGTAGAACGGGTATGAGAACCCAGTGTGGTCTGCCAAGCTAAGGAAAGCTGTTCTCTCGTCTCTGTTCACCGTGTTTGGCTGTTGGTCCTTACTTGTAGGCAACTCTCTGTTTGTGTACTCTGTGTGTTGACATCGTGTGCGCATGTTTATGTCAAAAGTTCTATCGTATAGGTATCGCACCATTGACCGTACCTGAGCGTGATTAATTATATCTGGGCCGTTCCAATTTAGGCCGGATCCAGTACAATTTGGACTATAGTGTGGATTTGCAGTAAACATTGCTTTTGGTGGATGTGAGGTGGTGTGCAGACTGAAATTTTGAAATGAAATTTCAATCACCTCAAGCACAATTATCCAATAAGAGATCTCGATTGTAGAGCTATTACCGTGCAAATATTAAATGCGGATCTCTTCTCCTGCATTTGTCTTTCATTTCTCCTGTGGAATCGACTGTAAACTCCCCCACGGTGCATATGGTATACGAGGTCATATTTGGACACACAAGACACTCACCTCACCCAATTTCTCCACTCCAAGAGCCAATGGAAAGTCTGGGGAATTATCAGATCAATTGGGGGCGATCCCACGTGACGACCAACCTTGCGAGTCCCAAAAATACCCCGAGAGTTTGCAAAAACCAATTAAACTGAGTCAAATGTTTCACCTGGAAGATCTCTAATTAATTTTGAGGCATATGCCCACTCATACTCCAGACTAGTGTGTAAATATGTGCCATCTGCGTAAAGAGACACACTGTAACAGCGCACTCTGGTTTCTTTTTGCCCTCTGGCGCTCTCCAACTCAACGCAATGCAACGCTCACACCTGAGAGGGTGTCAATCCGCAGTAACCATCAGTCATAGAGTTGGCAATAATCCCAAAAGCCTGTCACATTGGCTACTGATTCATGCGAAAACGGAGCAAGTCGGTGAGGCGATTCTGTGATTCACCCACCATATTGTATTAGCTACTGTATTCAGCCTTATAGAATAGTGCACGCCTCACCAACGCCTTAGTGAACCAAACACTCTAGAAGACGGAGCCAAGACCTGTAAACAACCACTCCAAGCTCCCCAACCCCTGACCATTCAACCCGATCGCAACGTCTTCACGTGTAGTCACGTGAATAATTGTCTGACCAGTGAAATCGCGCACCTGCCGCTATACTGCAGCCGATACAATTAATGCAAGCAAGCGAGCTTGGCGGGGAGGTCGAGACCAATAATTGCCCTTTTGGGAGCGTGGAGCACGATTCCGAGGTAGCGTTATGGGCGCAAATACTTGCGTGTGAGGCGTGCTTTTCGAAGCCAACAGAGTTGAAGCCGCTCGCAATACAGTGTTTGCTTTCCCAGCCAATTGCACCGAGCATTTCCCCTGAAAAGTTCGTCGTCCCAACCCACGCCCCCTGTCCTCACAGTACAGTCTGAGCATACAGCATGCGTGCACTGTACGGCCAAGAAGTCATAAAAGCTATATATCACTTTACCGTATTGAGGCAGCAGCTCTCGATCGAGCAATTACGCAATAGGAAGATGATAGTGGCAAAAATTGCGACCCCGTTGGGCGGCGCTGGAAATCTACGACTGGTCCGACATTGTAGATTGACTCCTTGTACACGTAGACTCGTGTTATTTTTAGAAGAGGTTATTTTTGGTAGGAGGTCGAACCGTGTGTCGTCATACCGCCTCCGTGGCCTGCCTGCTACCTCGGGCCATTGCCAAATCGGACCAATAACCACGGTGCGCCATTTGTATGCCGTTTAAGGAGGGCGGACACATCCACGACGCAGTTCAAGGGCACCTATTACCATAACTGGACAGGCTACGGCAGACAGCGCTTCACTGGCGCAATATCGCAACCACGCGTGCATTTATTAGCACAAATTTTATTCCGCCGTCAAGAGTCAGAGTAAAAGAAGTGCTAAAAATAACAGGACGGTTCCGTTGGCTGGTTGAGACATGGGGATGGATGGCTGGCAGCCAGGGCTGGACCCCAGATTGCGAGATCGAGTGTTTCCCGCGCCATTGGGCGATGAGCTGTCAGCAGGACAATGGTCACACTAGCTATTGTTCTACTGCATTCGACTGCACTGCCAAGGACGCTCGAACGCTCGGTCCTGCACACACTATTGGGGGAAGTGCTCAGCGAACCCCTTGGACACGCATGGCACGATTTCGTGTGTAAGGTTGACACGGGCCACTACGAGTGCTGTAGTCCGAATAGTAGAAGAACTGGTAGCAGTGGCTGTGGTAGTGAGACCCCGGCTGGCGCTGGCTTCCACAAAAATAGAAGCACAATTATACTACCCGCACAATGGCGTCACCCTAGATGTTCCGTTCACAATAGCTCCGCCTCTGTAGGTGAGAAAGCCTCTGAGGGTCAGCCAACAAAGTTCGCTAAACTCAGAGCATGTCTTAAATGGGTAAAGTGATGGGCTGGACGGGTTGGAGCGACTTATACGGGCCGTTGAAAGCTGTCTAAGCTGGTCCCTGATTGACAGAATGACTGGGCTGTATCTTCCCCAGACTGCGGCTCTGCACTGGAATTAATATCACGACACATGTACCTGCTTTATCATCTTGGCACATGCCCCAGCCTTCCCCTGATGCGAACCAATTTATGCAAGCCATGCGTGAACCAAAGGCTAGTGGGACTTGGGTTCACGAGTAGGGATAGCTAGGGGACGAGGATCTCGAAGCCCTCGCGAAAACCTGAGCAGCCGGTCGTGTACAATTATTGCGCGATGGAAAAGAATAGGTGCCAAGAATTGTACTAGAGCACGGCTCTTGGGGGCGTCTATAGGCGCTCATCACGACCCTAATTAGTGCTGGACACCGGCCCACACTTTAGCGTACATTGTAAAACAGTGCTGGACTAGAGAAAACACAAAGTGAAACTTTCTCCAGCTCCCGTACCCCTCTACCCCTAGCTATATAAATGGCCGGGGGTCGCGTCCAGTTTTCCCTCCCCATCCTTTCACTTATCACACACACATACACAATGCAGCTCTCTACTCTCGCTCTTCTCGCCGCCACCGCTGCTGCCCAGTCCGTCGTTGCCCAGATCCCCGACGGTCAGATCCAGGCTCAGTCCTCTGCTGAGGTCGCTTCTCCCAAGCCCGCCCCCACCACCGCTCAGGCCCCCGTCTCTCAGATCAACGACGGCCAGATCCAGGCTCCCAAGTCTACTGCCGCTCCCGCTCCCGCCCCCAAGCCCGAGACTCCCGCCCCCAAGCCCGAGACTGCCGCTGCCCCCGTCTCTCAGATCAACGACGGTCAGATCCAGGCCCCCAAGTCTACTGCCGCCCCTGCTCCCGCTCCTGCCCCCAAGGAGACCGCTCAGGCCCCCGTCTCTCAGATCAACGACGGCCAGATCCAGGCCCCCAAGTCTACCGAGGCCCCCAAGCCCGCTCCTGCCCCCAAGGAGACCGCCCAGGCTCCCGTTTCTCAGATTAACGACGGCCAGATCCAGGCTCCCAAGTCTACCGCCGCTCCTGCCCCTGCCCCCAAGGAGACTGCCCTCGCCCCCGTTTCTCAGATCAACGACGGCCAGATCCAGGCCCCCAACACCACTGTTGCCATCAAGCCCACTGCTCAGGGTGTTGTCTCTCAGATCCACGACGGTCAGATCCAGGCTCCCGCCTCCACTGCCCCCGCCGCTGCTCAGGCTAACGGTGCCATCACCCACGGTGTCTCCATCGCCGGTGCCGTTGTTGCCGTCGCTGCCATCCTCCTCTAAGTATGATGTATTTAATTAATTTATAGACTATGCCGAGCCGGAGCAGCACTCATTGAGCGTGCGCGACTGACTGAGCCTTCCATTCTTCTTCTTCCTATAGCTTTATGATATTATCTTTTTGAAAACACCAGAGATTGTAGAAATAAAACCGATGTTTGTTTACCGCTAAATTAGCAGGAATGGCTGCTCAATAGCTAGCCATTCCCCTAAAAATCACGACCAGCAAACATCAGCCTTGCAGCTAAATGTAGGTGTCCATAGATATACCAGCTTCCCTCCATACTCACATCTGGTTGAAAGATGTCACACGGGCCGCCCGCTGTCTCAGTGATCACGTTGACGTCTGATTTTGGCCTGGTCACAGGTAGCCTATTGTTTCGGTGTCGTATTGGGGCTCTAGACCACTTTAGCGTCTTGTCAAGCGTACTAATGTCGCTTTTTATGCGTGTGACATTGGCGCTCAAGTACATAGACTAAGCGGGTGCCCAACAAGCCACAGAGGGGTAGAGTGGTTGAGAAAATGGATGAGATGAAAATAGGTGACAAACACGAACGAGATGTCACTTTCTTTTTGCGGTAACAGACAACCTAGGTAGATGTATCGTTGATTCACACAATGAATCACATGACTTCAATCACACACAGAGACAGACCAGCCCACGAGGGGTTCTGGTTCAGTCTAGCGTGACCCAAACGGGGGTGGTCATGCTCTTTTGGTTCTCGGAAAGCCAACAAGCCCAAAATAGACAGCCCCCCTTAGTTTGTCGGAACGACAAGGGTATTGTCGATGTCGCTAGTTGGTTGATGCCTTAGAGTCGATGAAGATCGTGCAAGCAAACATTGGAATGTAGGTACTATGAACGATGACCCCTAGGGTTCTGGTCTCCCCTGTGTTAGTCAGTGTTGGTAAGAAACAAACTAGTGACACAAACGCAGAAAGCGATGCTCACGATCACACAGAGTAGTGAGCTTAGTAATTAGTTCATAAGTAGGGTATGTGAACTGTAGGTATCCACTCGACAACTTCTGACAACTGTTTTCCAAGGGAATCACAGTTTTTCGGGGCAAAGTCGTTTGGGTGTCATTTTGAGAGTGACACAGAAGAGGTCATCTCAACTCCACACATTACATAAGCTTGTCTGATATGGAGGTGCGCATTTCATGCAACCTTAATATAATGAAGGAGGAAGAGAGATGGGAAGTTGCATCGTATCTTAACTCAACTGTCTTTCCTATCTGAAAATTATCAGCTACCACCTGCCACAATATTCTCGCCCTATCACTTACAACACCATATCGGGAAACCCTAATTCACCCTGCACATGCAGAAGACCTGAAAATTCACGTGGTCTCACACCCTAACCCAAAATTTACGACCCCTTCGACACATAGAGTTCCAGCCCACGGAAGAGATGCTGCCCTAACCCTGATAACGGTTTTTCTATGGTTACGTGTACAATTGAGTTGCAAAGGAGATGGTGATGAAGGTGTGTGGTGGCAGGAGAGGAGAAAGTAGCAGGCGATGAGAGTAGCTACAGATGACCGTAAGTCCATCTATTCAGTTATCACGTGACACGCTCTAGCCCGCTCTTTTTAGATCTCCCCTCTGACGTGTGGGGAAAGTAAAAGGATTAGTAATTTTGTTTAGTCGTTCTTGAGTAATCAACAAAGTGGGAGATTTGTCAACTAAGCAGTTGAGGAAGCAGAGTCGGAGTGTCGGAGACAAGAAAAAGAAATGGGACAAGAAATGGAAGAAAAGAAACTCTGGAATTGTTTAAAATTTGCTACCAATTGTGTGCTTTCAGATGAGGTACAAAATTTCACCATGCTTGAGGACGTCATTATCAAGGGTGTCACTTGGGAGACTTTCACACCAGTCTTCACACCAACCCAAGGTAAAATTCATTCCAAGCCATGACACAATAGCAGGGATTTATGAAGCAGCTCTGTGAAATTCCCAACAAGTGAATTCAGGAGACAGCAGCGACGGATAAAGAAATGCACAGCACGCCGTTTACCACCAAAGATCAAGTGCATATTTGACATGCTACTTGTACGGATACAAGAAAGCCTTGTCTTGGCGGGGATAGAAAGGTTCGTGGTGAGTGCAATTGGGCTGCGATTGTGCACGGAAATGGGCACCCTTGATCCTCAATGATCAACAACTGCCACCACCTTTGTCACATTCTACCCCAACATGTTTTGATCTCTGGAAATCCTCATCTCAATGTGCATCCCAACGTCTGGTGTTAGAGTTTCGGCATAGCCGGTCTTAGGACTAACTGCGGAGAAGAGTGTTGTAGAAGGAGAAGGTGTGGTCCAAATTGAGCTGCAAAAAAACGGCGAATCAGATCTTGATCACGTGACAAATTGATCTGGTAGCTAACATGTTACAATTCCACCCATCTAGCCCTGTTTTGTCGTGTCTCCCATTCTCCCCCGTTACCCCACCTCCATGTGAATCCGGGGTAAGGTTCGGCCGAGGTTCGTTTGGGGTACTCCTAACATAAGGTTCGCCCATGTCACAGCATGTATATATCTCTTGCTGTTCCTCTTACATCCTTTGATCATTGACACTTTACCGTCACCACCACACACATCCCACACACAAAAATGCCCAACACTCTGTCCCCCGATTGGCTCAAGAAGTCCGTTTTCAAGCCCGACATCTTCAAGGGCAAGGTCGTCTTTGTGACTGGCGGTGCAGGCACCATTTGCCGAGTCCAGACTGAGGCCATGATTCTGCTGGGAGCTGATGCTGCCATCATTGGTCGACGACCCGAGGTCACCCAGAAGGCCGCCGAGGAGATGGCCACTCTCCGACCCGGCGCCAAGGTCATTGGCGTTGGCAACACCGACGTGCGAGAGGTCAAGTCCCTGGTTGCTGCTGCTGAGCGAACCGTCAAGGAGCTCGGACGAATCGACTTCCTGATTTGCGGAGCTGCCGGCAACTTCCTGTCCGACTTCAACCACCTGTCCTCCAACGCCTTCAAGTCCGTCATCTCCATCGATCTGCTGGGCTCCTACAACACCGTCAAGGCCTGCTTCCCCGAGCTGCGAAAGAACAAGGGCTCCATTCTGTTTGTCTCTGCCACCCTGCACTACTACGGAATCCCCTTCCAGACCCACGTGTCTGCCGCCAAGGCCGGTATCGACGCTCTGTCCAACGCCCTGGCCGTCGAGCTGGGACCTCTGGGCATCCGATCCAACTGCATTGCCCCCGGTGCCATTGCCGGAACCGAGGGTATCGACCGACTTCTGCCCGCCGACATGCGAGAGAAGGCCCTGTCTCTGATCCCCGCCCAGCGATGGGGAGAGACCGAGGACATTGCCAACGGAACCGTCTACATTTTCTCCGACGCCGCTTCCTACGTGTCCGGAACCACCATTGTGGTTGACGGTGCCGGATGGCACACCTCCAACGGCGCTGCCAACAACGCCGTCTACCCCCAGATGCTCATTGCCCAGGGTAACGACACCCCCAAGCTCTAAGCGTTATAAAACGATAATTGGTGATGTTATATTACACAGTGCGAGCGTAGCTGAGTACTAGCGGTACGAGTACATTGTACTGTTAGATCGTAGTTAAAACACGTTAAGCGAGTATGTACGAGTGCTGGACTCGTATTGTAGATCGCAGTAAGACCCTTCACATACAACTCATTGTGTTGCATGGATAATGCTAGTCAGGGACTATCGAAGCTCAATTTAGTGCAATACGAGTAGCGGTAGATTGTCTTTAGTGGGCCATTAGTGGGCTCTATGAGAGAAGATCTAAGACTACGAACGTACTCACATACCGTTAAGAGCTCACTCGATATAAGCAGCTATTGACAGACGTCGATTGGTGATATTTAGTCCTCTGGTGTTCGACGTACTGGTGCTGGTACTACTGCGCTTCTGGTGACACAAACTGGGTTAAGTAGATACTTGTAGTCATTGTACTGAGCCCTCGAGTTCTACTACGGTACTACTGTACGTACTGTAGTAGTTCTTGGGATAGATTCTTGACCCGTAAAAGACATCAATAGCTTATTGTATATTGCTTCGTTTGATGATTCTTCTCCATCTGCTCTAATATCAGTACGCCTTACTTGTATGTACTATAGCTAACTTCAGATTAGTCTACTGTACTTGTAGTCTGCTTTAGTTCAATTGTCTACGATCTCCCCTTATTAACAGCATTTCAATCATATTCATTTACATACTCAATTAGGCCAGCTTGGCCTGGTCAAACATGATTCTCACGGCCTTGGTCTGGATATAAGAGTCGAGACCGTCCTTGCCCATCTCTTTACCGAAACCACTCTGGTTGAATCCACCAAAGGGAAGAGAAATGTGGAACGAGTTGTAGGTGTTGATCCACACAGTTCCAGCATGGAGGTTTTCAGCGAGATAATGGGCTCGAGAAAGGTCCTGGGTGTGAACACCGGCAGCAAGACCGTACTCCGAGTCATTAGCAAGCTCAATGACTTCCTCGAGAGTCTTGAACTTGGTAACAACGACAACAGGACCGAAAATCTCTTCCTGGACAATCTTCATGTCTTTCTTGACATCGGTGAAGACAGTGGGTCGAATGAAGTAGCCCTTGTCCTGAGCTCTGCATCCTCCAGTGAGAAGGGTAGCTCCCTCAGCCTTTCCGGCCTCAATGAAGCTCATGACTCGGTCAAACTGGATCTTGGAAGTCTGAGCACCCTGGAAGGTCTGCTGATCAAAGGGGTCTCCAACAACCAGAGCCTCAGCTCGCTGCTTGAGAGCAGCAACAACTTCATCGTAGACTCCTTCCTGAACATAGAGTCGAGAAGCAGCAGCACAGACTTCTCCAGAGTTGAAGAAGATACCGAGAGCAGCCCACGAGATGGCGTTGGGCAGGTTGGCGTCGTCAAAAATGATGTTGGGCGACTTTCCACCAAGCTCGAGGGAAATCTTCTTCAGGTTGGACAGAGCAGCACTCTTGAGGACCTGCTTTCCAGTAGCAGTAGAGCCAGTGAAGGCCACCTTTCGAATCTTGGGGTGGTTGGTCATGAGAGCTCCCACCTTGCCGTAGCCAGACACAATGTTGAGCACACCAGCGGGAATACCAGCTTCCTGGGCGAGTTTGGCAGCGTAGAGAGCGGACAGGGGGGTAGACTCGGCGCTCTTGAGAACAACGGTGTTACCAGTAGCCAGAGCAGGGGCAATCTTCCAGGACCACATGACCAGGGGGAAGTTCCAGGGAATGATCTGTCCACAGACTCCAATAGGCTCCTTTCGAGTGTACGAGAAGTGACCATCATTGCCATGGATGACGTCTCCGTAGATCTTATCAGCGTATCCTGCGTAATATCGGATCACCTTGACAACAAGAGCAACGTCTCCCTTGGCGTGAGCGTACACTTTGCCGTTGTCGGTAGTCTCAATGGCAGCAATGATATCGAGATCTCGTTCAATGAGATCAGCCAGTTTGAAGAGCACAGCAGCTCGAGCACTGGGAGCAGTCTTGAAACCCCAGGACTTGAAGGCGGCAGAAGCAGCCTCGACAGCCGCGTCCACATCGGCTTCATCGGCCTCGGAAACAGCACAAATCACTTCTTCAGTGGTAGGATTGACGGTTTCAAAGGTCTTGCCGGACTTGGCAGGGACGAATTCGCCATTGATGAACAGACCAGTGGGCTGGTCGACTTCAAGGCCGTTAGCTAGGGTGAGTTTGGTGGAAAGAGACATGGTTAGGAGGCGAGAGTGTCTGGGGAAACGTCATCTTATATACACTAGTGATTAGTGATGTCTGTATTATAGAAAATGGGGGTACTGAGCTGGTGACAAGGAAAAGGAGGAGAAGAGGGAGGAAAAGCAACCGAGTAAAATAAAGGAAAACACAACTTTTCTCAATAGTTGAAAACAGGTGACCGGATACTAGTCCTCACGTGACACATTATCCCTTCCGTGACATTCACCACTCTGAGGACATGATGAACCCCATCATTTTGATACACCCCGCTTCGGCCGAAAGCTTATTCCACTTAAGCGAGAGCTTAATGAGCCCTACTAAAAAGAGCTTGAATATGCCATTCAAGGGCTCAACTTGACTAAAACAGGGTGCAGCAAACATGGGGTGATTTTAAGACCCCAGGTCATACTATGCATCTTGAAGTTGGGGTTTTATTGCAATTTTGTGCATTTCTCACAACTCCACAATTTCCAAGATCCCCACATGAAATAAACTCAATCAGATGAAGCACCTGTCTGTCTCTTGTACACCGCTTGCCCCTCTCATTCAAAGCTCCGTCTTAGCATAATATTTGTCTTCTTTAGGTTGGTGGAGGGCTGTGATTTTGGAAATGTTCAGGAGATCGATTTTCAAGTACCTGTACTAAGTCAGATCCATTTGAAGTAAGAGTCAGATCTCATCTCGTACGGATCTACAGAGTATCAACATGTCAATGACGATCCCAACAATTGTCAATTCCGTCTTTGTGCTTACAAATGTCACAGCCACGAAGCACGTTTAGTCCTGTCAATGCCTAGACCCACCAGACGGCACCTGGGGGATCACATTATGATTTCCTTTCTGGTCTGGTGGGTACAGGTTTACTAAGCAGAGGAGCTTGACATGAGTATGTACGGTTATATACAATCGAGAATGACGGGAAACATTGCGCCATTGTAATTCAGCTTTGCTCTGAATCTATGACATCACTGGCAATTCTGTATGCATTATCTTCCCCAACATTCTCGTAAGGTGCTGCTAGGGCCATAGCCACACTTCGGAAGCTACAGTAGCCTTGAAACAACAGTCTTAATGGCTTACTGGAGTCAGCTAGAGGGCTTACAAATGATTAGCCGTGTGGCTGTAGAGTCTACTGTACGGAGTACGGAGTAGCTAGTGTAAGCAGGCTGTGGACACACTAAGAGATACCTGAAGGAACTAATGTACGGTGAATCCCGAGAAATTGCGATAGCGGATCTACAACACCGGCTAGATCAACGTGCATAGATCTAGTATCGGTTCGGATGAACCAGTTGCCAAGCCGTTCCTTTAGAAGATCTT
The DNA here is from genome assembly GCA_001600535.1 of Yarrowia sp. JCM 30696. Lineage (NCBI taxonomy): Eukaryota > Fungi > Ascomycota > Dipodascomycetes > Dipodascales > Yarrowia > Yarrowia sp. JCM 30696. The sequence continues at coordinate 96,966 of BCKG01000006.1, forward strand.
ACCCGACAATTGGTTATGTAAGCGAGATCGATAGTGAAGGTATAGTACTTGTAGCAAACGGTGTTGAACATATTCTGACCAGCCAGACACACGGAAGTATGTACAAGTATTTGAAAATTGAAACATAGAACTTCTCTTTCTGTATCAGACACTATTGCTCTATACTACCCTCTAGCTTTTATACAAGCAAGAATACATTAACAGACCCACAGCAAAAACAGTCACCCTCTACAAGCCAAACAACAAGCCAATGATACTTTGTGTAGCAAACCACCCATCCTAATCAAACCATCGCATAACACCTCTTAATCTGTACCAAGACCCTACTACCCGTTGTAACCGTAGTCTATGTTAGCCTCATGGCTAGAAGCCAAACGGTTATTATGGGCTGCCAAGAAGAGGGGTGATGAGCTGAAACAAATTAGATAAACGGCACCACAGACCAGCTTACGTAATACTCGATACATCTCCTACCATTTTCCCACAGATTTGTTCACTTTCCCACTGTCATCTTGCTCGGCTTTTCTTTTTCACTTAAACATCTCAATTTAGGTTGGCGTGTGTGGCACTTGGGAAAAGTATGTGTGGGGACTCAGAATGGACGGTAGAAGAGAGGTTATGATGTGTAAAATTTGTATACAGGCCGGGAATAGGTCCAGTATGTTCTAAGAGTCTTCACATTCACCACATGTGTCCCTCCACCTACTCAAAACACCCTTCTATTCACCAGATTTACCCTACCTCATTGAACCTTAACCTAAATATCTGCATACACTGCAGACCTCCTGTGTCATAAACCTCTATTGTCTCTGAGAGGTCATATCGCAATCAACATCAGAGAGAGGTGGAATATTTCTGAACGCCTTTAAACAGCTACACAGGAAGGAATAGGGATCACGTGTGGTAAAGACATACGTTGCTGAATCACAACCACGACATAAACAACACAAAGGCGTACAAAACGCTTACTACTAAAAAGCACCACAACACAACTACAAAAACCACAACAGCACATACCACCATGGCCAAAAAGACAACTCGACGAAGTCGTCAAATGACTGACTACCAGTCGCTCATCACTCGACGGTTCCACTCGAACCGAGGACAGCATCTCATCAAATACATCGAAAGCATCCAGGGCAAAATCGCCGCAGTGGAGGAGGAAACAGACGTGGATCTGTTGGAGGAACTGGAGGATCTGGCGGAAACTCGAGACATCAACCTGGTCAGTCTCAAGTTCAACCAGGAGTACCGCATTTCGCGGGTGCAGGCAGACGAGTCTCGAGATCTTGAGTCTCTGAGAGCCAACCACGAACTGAAGACCAAGAGCTTGCAGTCTCGGTTTTTGAACCACCTCGAAATCCAGAACAAAAAGCTGTCGTCGGAGATTCGAGAACTAACCGACATCTCCAACGACAGAGCAAGTCTAGGATTTCTCAAGGGGTTCAGTCATGTGATGGTCAAGCAGGAGGATGGAGAAGGAGCCTCTCGAGACGGAAGTACTCCTCATTCCGGAGAAGAGTCCGGAGAAGAGTCTGGAAGCACCGGCCGACGATCCGGACGAGTTAGAGGGGCAGGGCTGCTGGCACGAGTGTCACGTGAGTCTAGAGAGACGCCCAATTTGCATCGAGACTCGGACTCGGACAGATTCGACATGCTGGGCATTGTCTGGACTGACTCTGACAAAGCGGCTCTTTCTGGATCGGAGAGAACCGGACGACGAGGCAGGGGAGATGATAGTGATCACGTCGACGGTCATACTGGCCGGGGTCACAAGGGTAAGGAGAGTGCTGTTGCTGGTCTTACTCAGGTGAAGCCCGCAGATGCCCTCGCTGATTTGCAGGAGATGAGGAGGCATTAAAGTGGAGACGGGGGGAGCTGGCTTCGTCAGAAGAATAGCACTCGCCAGCCTACAGTAAAAGACAATCCCGCATGGGCGAGAGTGTGACTTGGGCAAGAAAAATAAGGAGACGAAAGAGGGTATGTAAATGCGTGGAGGACACAAAAGTAGTGATAAATTATTGAGTAACTAAATAAGTGTACTAGTTGGCACAGTAGCAGTGGTGAGATTGTATTCTGTAGGTACAGGTACCCATGAAGGTACTGCCATTGTTAGATGAGTGATAAACACTCATACCAGTGACTAATGGCAGGTCCAGAAGTTGAATAACGGCTCTGAGAGTATAAAGGTGCTCTTGATAACAATTACCCACCTCCATACTCATCGTCTACTACTATACTTGGCCGTTATTTCTTTCAGGGGTAACATACAAGGGTTGCTGGTTTTGTCGACATAGAGATAGCACTGAAAGTCAACAATTTTGTGGGACAACTAGTGGAATCGTAATTACAAATGGACTTGTAGACACCAATAAAATACATCGCACCAACTACACACCCTTACTGGTACTGTACTTGCCAAACCTGTCTTAATGACTAAGCCTTCTTGTTCACACCTCTTACAGTAAGACATCTACAATCAGAGACACGCCTTAACTGTATTACTGCAATTACAATCAATACTGTTACTTGCAATTCAACCAATACTACACTGTGGTATGAACATGTCTCACTCCAGAACCTCAGGCCTTGATTGCTATCTCGTATCACCTATGATTGCTGTTACAGCTATAGATGACTCTCAACACTAATTGAGCACGTCCAAATACCCAAAGATGGATGTTTAATGAGCTTATACCTGTAAATTACACCTTCTTCCCTTCATCGCTTGAGTCATTCATTCATATATACACCTTTTTTTCCAGCATGCGCTGCTCTTGGTATTAGCCATCATCATACTACCACCAGACATGGCCGGTAGCTGTGTTATAATCGGAGCGGTTGCTGTTGAATCAACCGTCCATAGGGGTAACTGACCAAAGAAGAATTCTTATGGCCAGGTACTCCTCTCAGTACATACTGCAGTCAAGTATCCGTACCACATAGGTACCGGCACTCCGCGTCGTACTAAGGCCCACCCGTCTGTCACCTAGATTAGACATTATCCTGCCCCTTGAGAGCCCGGATAACGGCCGGACGGCCCATCATGAATCTCGTCCACTTGTAAACCTCCGGCAACTCGCCCTTGAGATCGATGCCGATTCTATCCACCACGTTGTTCCAGGTGACAAACGCCAGATCGGCAATGGTCATGCGGTTGCCGACCAGCCACACGGGCTCGTCAAAGTATTTCGATTCCGACAGCGCCGACGTTCCCAGCGCAAAGCTCTCGTCGTCCATCTCCAGAATCAGCTGTTCTCGCTTTTCGGCCAGCCGCATCTCCACCACGCCGTAGATACGCCGCACCTCGTTGGTGTACCGCTCAATGGCCGATGGAATGAGCTCCGGGTGGAAGTATCGGAAATGCAGGGCCTGGCCAACCATGGGCGCATGGCCTGACGTTTGGAAAAACAGCCACGAGTTGATTTGCGACTGTTCAATCACGTCCTCGGACCACAGGGGGCAGTCCGGGCCGGCCTTTTGGCACAGGTATATGAGAATCGCGCCGGACTCCCACACACTGACATGCTCGTTGTCGTGGTCAATGATGGAGGGCACCCGGGCGTTGGGGTTGACGGAAATGTAGGCTGGAGACCGCTGTTCGTTCTTTTTGAAGTCCAAAAAAACAGTGCGGTATTTGAGCCCCAGTTCGCTCAGCACCACGGCAATCTTGAAGCCGTTGGGAGCCGACCGATGGCTGAAAAGCGTGATGCCGTCGTCAGGATAATTCAGCTTGTACTGTGCAATCTTGTCCATCTCCTCCATGGGCATCTGCTGCATCTGGGGCATGGCGTGGCGTGGGGCAGACACGCTCATGCTGATGTCATCGTCCTGCTGCTGTCCTCCGTACTGGCTCATGGGCTGGCCTCCATAAGCCTGTTGCTGCTGGTTGTTGTTGTTGTTTTGTGGGGCGTAGTCGTCGCCATTGTGTAGAGAAATGCTGGCCAGAGCCGACGACAGATTCGACAGTTTGCGGGGCTGGTCCATGTTGCAACGTGAACGTGTGTTTTTGTGTGACGGAGGTTTTTTTTTTAGGGTGTGGAGTGTCGTGTTGGCGATAGTCTTGCTGGAGGTGGTGAAACAACAGAGTTAGAGTGTGTTACTAAGAGAGTGGAGTGCCACAGGTGCAAGCTGAGGCGAAGGAGCAAGTTGGGACAGAGGGGGAAGGGCCAAGTTATATACACGTTGGCCACGACATGGGGGTTGTGATACACCGACACTTTTACCCGGTACCGGTAGATGGAAATACTCTCCTCGACCTATTCAATCCACACTTCACACACTTTTGTGAATCGTAAATTAGCTCCCAACACAAGCCAAATCTCTCTCGAGTGTCTCGTAAAATGCCACACCTTGGAAACATGTGGAACATTATTACCGGGCAAGTAGAGGCAGGAGCAGGCGAGCGACGGGGAAATTTTTAGTCAGCACGGCTAGAATAGTCGCCTGGCCCCATTTACGTCCACGTCATATGGCTTACCAGTCCTTGTACAAATCTCCTCAACAATGCATGCTGCAACCTAGCCCCAGATTAATGTGGATTGGAGTGTGGGCAATCGGGTGATTTCAGAACTGCGCCCTTGGAGTTGGCCGATTTGGATTCTGATACCGTAACTGTATTCTCCACGCCGCCACGACCAAAATGACGGTTTCAAATTTCCTCCAGCGCCTCTCCTCGCCCTCGTGGAAAGTGTTCGCCTCAGGCTCCTGAGTTACCCTACCGGTAGATATGTTGCCGTTTCGGGGTTGCAAATAGTCTTTCATTTAAAGTTCCCCACATGAACCCCGAATTAGGTGAGGCAGTGCCGTTTATCTGATGGATACGACGACTTAGTGAGAGGGGAGAGTGGGGGCTACGGATTCTAGGGGGTGTTTCACCCTGGGTTTTCAGTAGAAGCTTTTGCGTCGAGAGCCGGAGGGGATGTGTGTTTAGTTGTGTTTAGTTGGGGCTTACTTGGGAGTGTGTAGTACTGCAGTTGACTGTTTTGGGCAGCTGTCTGAAAGCTAAGTAAACTATGGAAGGGTCAAGTGTGGATGGGAAGAGCATATGGGGCATAGAGTAGAGAGAAATGCTATGGAGAGAAGGTGGTGGAAAATATGGGCGGATAGTGTATGCTGACAACCTTCAGACATCTAGGTATCCCTATTCATTCCTCTTTGAAAGTAAAGCTGTGCCTGAACAATCTGTTGGAGGTGAAATATAAATCGGTGTTCCTGAATGTATAATTACATGAAGAAGCTTGACAGACCCTACAAGTAGAGGTTTTGAGTAGCTTGTAGCTAGAGGGTATCTTCGAACATCGTCGAAGACTATGGCTAAATCATACGACACACTCTCCTGACTGTCTCATGATCTAGCGACTTTATGATACCTCATTGGGATATTGAGGTCTGGACCACAATTCTTACTGGCTAGGAGATATTCAACTACGGTGATCTATATTTAGAACCCATTCAATCGGTGATCTATATTTAGAAGCCATAGTGTAGCTCGCGGATCTGGTGATATCTTCCCTGGCTTCAATTGACAGTAGCCCTTTAACTAGCTACAAGACACTTCCAGGTACCTACAGAACCGTACCTGGAACCGCTACAACGTCTTTTAATCACTAATTACATTTAATATAACTACCTTATCTTACTTAATCAAACTATGAACTCCTTGTCACCCTTCGTCCACGCATACAATATGTACAACCCGCCATAGTCCAGGCACCCATAAACACCTTGATGCCATAACGCAAGGAGCTTTTGACCAATTAGAGCTATATGAAATTAGCAAGTGGCTCTCCAGTCACTCGGGCATAATATTTGTCCAGAGCTCGCCAGAATCCTTTAAATAGACCCTCAATCCCCATCTCTTTGAAGATCAAGATATGTCAACAACTGTGAAGATCCTCAATTGGCTTTACGACGTTCAGATTTCCGCTATCAACAAATACCAAAAGCAAAGAGACCACTACGAGACCTTTCTTCTCAACCGCAAACTACACAAGATCGAACAACAACTTAGAGAAATGCTTGAACAGGAACTTAACGAGGAGCCCCAGTCCATTGACGACTCCCATCTCCAGATGATCCAGAAGTACATGTCCAGACAGTCTACTGAGTCCTCCACCAATCCTCCCGACCTCGACCTGCCTCTCTTTCGACGTGAGCGAAAGTCTGAGGCTCGTCTCGAGAAGCTCAAGAAGAAGAAGCTTGCTCTGAAGAAACAGCAGACTGTCGAGCCCGAGCCTCAGGTCATTGAGGAGGTGGTTGAGGTCGAGAGCGACGCCGTTACCGTCGTATCGTCCAAAAACTACTTTGACAAACATACTCTCAACTTTGTCAACACTTACGGTGACTCTGGAGGATACTCTCGTATCCGACAGGCTCTTGGTATCCAGAGCAAGCGAGAGTGCAACCTGTGGGGTATTTGATCTACAGGGGAACAAAAATGGTATATAGTATTTGATTTATGAAGTGTGCAAGTGTTTTTGTATATCCTATATGTCTTTTCGGGGAACTGTGTAGTGACAGTTCTGGTGGCCGACATAAAGTAGAACAATAGAAGAGCAAAAAAAATAATTGAAGACGCATGCAGTTGATCATCATACATTCTGACGTGCTGATAACCTCTCGAAGCAGTTAACATTCCTACTAATGATGTTTTCGGACCCCTATGCATATTTGTCCGGAAACGGTCGAAAAATGAGAATTTCAAAGGCTCACAACTTAACGATAAATGGACAAATGCCAACGATAATTTGTTTCGGGCATTCCTGAGACAGACTTGACATAATGACACTATTCTCATAGCAAAAAACGTACACGCCGGCGAGATAGGTCTTTTTTCAGTACTTATTGAAAGTTCACCTTTTGCAGACATCCACCGCGCCGATGGTTTAGTGGTAAAATCCATCGTTGCCATCGATGGGCCCCCGGTTCGATTCCGGGTCGGCGCAGTTTGGTTACGGCCATATCCTGGTGAAAATACGGCTTCCCGTCCGATCAGCCATAGTCAAGCACCAGAGAGCCTAGTTAGTATTGTAGTGGGAGACCATACGAGAATCCTGGGTGCTGTAATCTTTTTTTCCAGTTGCGTAGCGGCTGGCTACTTTTTTGGCTGGTGACTTGCCACTGATTGCTTGTTATTGACACAGTCTTTTCAATTTCTTCTCTATGTCGTATTCTAAATTTGGGAGTCTCCTTTTTCGAAATAGACGCGTGATAAAGTTTTGAATGTCGAAACTAGAGACGCTGTGAAAACTGCCCTAGAGCCCCTGGGGGTACAAGAGTGGGCAAGTGCACTGTAAGGTGGGTTTGGAGCATCCTGGTGGCCGCATTTTCCACACTAACGGCTTCAAGCTGCCCGAAAATGGCGTGATTCAAAAAGCCGAGGCATAAGCGAGAAACCTTGCATTATTTAGTGTCTTGAATTCTCATTAGTTGATATTACGACACCGGTCCTTCTCCGTGTTTGTTTCTTTTGATGAGCCTGTGGTTATTCTAGTGCCAAATATAGCCAATAATTACTTACTCAGGTTGACAATTGGTGTGGATAAAATTTTCCTTCTAATGACGTGACGTAATACTAGCACCGTACTCCGTACAAGTAGGGGGCAAAAGGTGCCCGTAATAGTGTCTATGAAACAGTGGCTAGGCGCTACTGTACTAGTACTGTAGTTAGTGTGGCGATCAGGGGATAGGGGTTTGTGGGCAGATTCTACCGCGCTGTTTGCACCATTAAACCGCTTCGTTCACACTGTATCGTACAAGGTACCAGGGTCTGTGATATGGGATGTGTACATGGAGGAAAACTTTCACCAGCCCCCCGCAGCCGTGAAAGTGATTCAGTGCCCGGCTAGAGCGGCTAGAGAGCTGGAGACGACGGGATCCCCACATGCACGTGGCCTCAAAGGTGTTTCAGGACTTATTACGCCGCGGATACAACCCTGTCTGGCTGCTGGGTGCTGCTTTGGCAGAGATGACCAAGACACCCTTGCTCGCACCCTTGGCTGATCTTCGTAATAATATCGGTTTCAACGGTCGACGAGAGGACGTGACAACAATAGGAGATGACAATGAGCTCAGTGGGAGACGACAGTGGGCGGTTACAGTGCCAGTACAGTGTGTCGTACGAGTACAAGTACGACACTATCTCAACGTGCACAGGAAGCAGGAGAAGCTAGCTCTGACTAAGCACAAGACATACTCTGTTCCATACATGGAAGTGGGCCGAAAAGTGGTGTGATAGAGATGGCTGCTCTTCGGACCGGCAGCCTAGCAGCCACTTTTTTCTGGGCGCTCAAACTCTACCACGTAGTCTTGTTTCAGATGTAAGACAGAGTGCATGTCGATCATAGAATGGAGACGAGGAGTGTACATGTAGACGTTGAAAACGACTAGAGTACGAGGCTAGTGTGTGTTAGTGAGCAGGGGTGCAAGTCTTCAATGAGCAGTGGTGTCCAGCCACCTTCTGCAGACCATCGTTTCATACAATTGCACTGGGTCTCCACCGTGACCCACCGTATGTCTCACTGCGCCAACGTCGACGGACATTTGACCCCTTCAGGGTGTCTTTGAATTGTGTCTAGGGTCGGTTATTTGCTTTTGACACATGACATAGAAGGAGCAGATTGAAGCTAGTCTGCACGGAGGGTGTCAGACATACTGTAGATAGGAAACATAGTTAGACAGGTGGACAGGCTGCCAAGGTAGACAGCCAGCCACTTGGGAAAACAGAAGGTGGTGAGGTTGTACGAAGATGATGAGAAATACAAACCGCCGACACACCCCCACTCCTTTCCTGCAAGATCAAGATCAAGTACCGCAACCCTATCTATACGTTTCTGATCTCCATTGCAGGTCTTCTCCCAAAAAGGAAGTCTTAAGATAGCTGGTGTGGGTGTTTCTTGTCGTCCGAGTGACACCGGCATTTAGGCGTGACACTGACACCGACACGTGAACCCGGCAGAATGTGTCTCATTGCTCCTGTCTCGTTTCCACGGCCCAGAGTCACTCCGAAAAAAATTGTGCTTTTTTTTCCCACCTTTTTTTCGTTTGTTATGAGTCCCTGCTCTAATTGCTCCAAGACCTGCATATTTCAGGTTCCGATCGAGCTAATGGATACCACGTAGTAGGCCGCCGAAAGTGGGCGAAAACAGACGGAAGCGGAGGAATGGACGGGGAATGTGGTCTTTGCGGTCACGTTACGCGCAGCTGCGTCCGTCTTCATTCTGACCCTCTTTTCGCGACCTTCCACACTGACGTTGTTTTAGCCGGTCAAGGTCATTGGCTGAATGTTATTATATCAACTTTATTGAGGAGTGAAAAGTGGAGAAAACCGGTCAAAGTTGGAGATATATTATATTTAAAGACGGAGAAATGATGCCCTAACTATTACATTTACTCTCGTATATCTACTGGCTTCGTCACGACCCCCATTCACCCCCCACAGACCCTCTCCACCTCGCTAATCGCGTTATTGAACATAACCTCGGGGTGCAGGTGCCTAAACTAAACGATAACTCAAAGCCGGCGATAGTTTAAGGGGCTCCTACTTTGGAGCCATGTGCAGAATATTATGGGGCTAGGCTTGTGTGGGTTTGAATGAAACATGTTTGGTTGTTCTTTTTTGACGATTGAGCCTGGATTCTTCTTTACCTGCATTTCTCTCTTCACACTATCTCTTTTTTCAGCATCAGCATACTAATAACGCATTTTCGACCCTCACACATCACCCATTTCTTTCACCATGGACTCTGAACGGGTCTTGACTCATCCAAAGACTCGAACCGCAACCCCGGCGCCCGGAGCTCGCAGAACCCGCATTCCCACTCCTATTCGCGTCCAGGGCAAGCCGGGCGTGGTACCTGCATCTACTTCGTCTGTCTCGACAGGTCGAAATACTCCTTCGGGACGAATTACTCCTGTACCCAGCAAGGGCAGTGGAATTCCGTATAGAGTGGATCCGAGAGATGCCGAGCGGATGGCTAATCGGGCAGCTAGTCGGGCGTCCAGTTTGACGCTCGCTGGAGTGAAATCTGGTAGACCTGCAAGAGCTCCGACTCCTATGGCCACAACTCGTCCTGGAGAATTCAGACCAGGAGCTGGCGTTAGAAAAGGAGGATCAAGAGTGACGTTAAAGTCGGGGCGAAGCTTCTCCATGCCAACAAGGCCAAACAGTGAACTCGAGAGAGGTTATACAGAGCATACAGAGGAGGAAGTGAAAAAGCTGGACGTGCTAGAAGCAAACAAGTCGGAGGTAAGGGAGGTAAAGGAAGAGGTTTTTGCAGCCAAGGAACCGAAAGAAGTCCCCGCACAGCCTCGTTTCGAAAGGCTACCAACTCATATGCATACTCCTCCTCCTGAGGACACCTCCATGGACTCGTTTGTATCTGCTCCAGAAGAACCAAGAAGCTATAGCATGGGAGATATGCTGACATCAGCTGAAATGACACACAACGATTCGACAACTGCACTGCTGAGAGAAAATCCCATCTCTAGACGCCATTCATTGACGGTCTCCATGACTGAAACTGACTCAGAGACGGTGTTATTGAAACAACAGTTCAAGACGGTGGCTATCGAGACGGTCACCGGAGGCGAATCACGTGACCCAGTCATTCACGACACGATGGTCACGTGCTCTCCCGATCACGTGGTCGTCAGCACCGGGTCCAGTCATATGACCTATCCCACCTGTCTCTACACCTGGACTTTGGTGGATCAAAAGCTGAGTAATCCGTATTTGAGCCGTCACAAGCTCAAATATGCGCTTGTGGCCATCCCTATTCCCGTCTCCGGTCTCCCCAGTCTCTCTAGAACCGTGTCACGTGTCTCCCTCGAATCTTCATCTCGGATGTCCATCATCTCCATGGATGAGTCTGCAGACAATAAACGACGAAGCAGCAGCTTTGGACGCCTCAAGAGTCTGCTCAGAAAAAAGGATAAGGAGATTGTGACCAAGCCATATGTTCCCTCGTCACGTGACAAGCCTGAGTACTCCCTGGTCCTCTTGTTTGACTCCAAGGCGTCTCAGCAAATGTGGAAGGAAAAACTGGGGTATATGCTTGAAGGGTACGCTCAGAGCCGGCTGTCTCCTGAAATGACTCGACATAGACCTCACACGCCTCCCCAGGACGATGCATTGGGCTTCAAGGTCGACAGAGACAAGTTGCGGAATTACATGGATGTTGGAGGATGGAGCAAGCTTGTGAGAAAGAGAGACAGTCTTGTTGACAGCGGTGAGAAGCGAGACAATAAAAGTGCTGGATCGTTGCGAAAGTCGCGCAGCTTCAAAAACTTCAGAGAGAGCTTTTATTCATCAAAAACCGTGGAGCTGGAAGAGCCAGTCTCCACACTGGATGCAAGGGATGACACTAAGAATACAGGGGCGCCTAAAAACGAGACTAGTGCTGACGAAGTGATAGACGGTGAGAAGGCACGAACGTCTATAGAAAGTGGGCAAGAGGAGCGATTCTCCACCCCCTTGGAAAATGTGGCTCCTCAAGAAGGAGTTTCTCCTCTACCTTCTTTGACCCACTCTTCTGCTGACGAGCCGACCACGTTCAACGACATGTTCCGACACGACGACTTTTATCGACAATCAGTGACGTCTTCTGGATCAAGGGATACGGATTCACGAGGGTCGCATTCTGCGAGTGGTCCCCTCGAAGTGGATCTGTCACGTGACGCTACACTGAGACGACGACCCCAGGGCATTACTATGACAAGAGAGGTGAGTGAGGGCACAGTAAGAGAGGGAGATACGACGGTGCAACCGCAGCACCTGGACTTGACTAGCATCGACCCCTTGTCACGTGACACACTATCCGCCGAGTCACGTGACGGCCCTACTTTGGAAAGCCCCCAGGACGAGTGGACCCGTCTTTCGCAGTACACTCTCAACACCACCAACTCGAGCTGTCCGATCACGCCCGTGACTCCCGTACCAGACGTCAATCACGTGAGCCCCGTCATTGCCTTCTCTGCAAACGCCACTCCTCCTATCAACATGCTTCATTCTGTTCCTAGCCATGCTTCTACTGTCAAGACCGTGCCTAACCATCACCACTTGACATACTCGGACCACATGGGCTATTCTGACAATTCCAACCATGTTCCACCTCTGAAGACTCCTCTATGGCTCCCTGGTCATAGTAAGGCCAAGAGTGACATTCGCGCTGCTCTGGCTAGAGATCGAGGCGGAAGCAGCACTCCTGTCACTCCCGTGGCTTCTACGGCTGATCTGTTGACTCTCACCAGAGACAGATCGTGCAACGATGTGGTTTCTCTGAAATCTCGAGAGTTCCAGCTCAAGAACACCACTGTTCGTCCCCAATTGCACAAGACGGTTTCGAACCCATGTCTCATTGACGCTACAGACGAGGCTGACAAGATGAACAAGATCAGTTCGGAAGCAGCCCGTTTGTGGCTCAAACGACGCCAGAGTGTCTCCTCCATCACCCTGGCCCCTCCTGTGTCGCTGCAGCAACTGGTCAAGGAGCCTGCAGTTCGAAAAATGACCAAAAACGTCTACAACGGCCAGCTCCCTAACTGGCACGCCCTTTCGCAGGCAAGTAGTCGAGTTCCTGGGGTGCCTGTCCCCAAGGCCTAAGAAAAGGACCAAGAAAAACAACTAGCTAACCATGTAACTTACCACGAGCGTCATTCTCTAGCCGTGGCTTATTTAATTATGATTGATGATGAACAGAGTGTAGAGGATGTAGAGTGGTTTGACTGGTCAAGAAGACCTGACCTACAAGATAGAAGATGCCAATATTCTGGCTGATGCAGAGTAGCTATAGAGATAAGAGTTGGATGGAGATTCTCGCTAAATCAAGGGCTTTCGATTGGTACCATGCATGAACATATTCACTAACGTTGGTCTCAACGTGATGGTTCTCAAGTGAGTCTCTTATTTACCCATTTGATAGGTGATTTCCGTAAATATCAAAACGTATTGTTGGAACGAGTTCAAATAATTGACAGCAAACAGATCCACTCTCACCCGACTTGTCTCAATTGCTCTGTTTTATTGCAGGTATACATATCGTATGGTCTCATTGATCTACAGAAGCAGCCATGATAATTAATTACATTATGATCAAAAACGAACTTTTTATCTTGTGCCTATATTGCTCAATTCGCACAAGAGAAGAGCCCCTGAAGAAACACTTCCGCCTAACAATGTCCCATGTTCAGGGAGATAATTGAACGTGGTCAGAACCTGGATTCCAAACTGACCGTCTGATTTGTGTAGAACATGAGGAACCGTGTAATTTTCGTTTCTGTTCACTCTCAAAGCGACAGTCTCTACCTGGTACTCTTCATCGTCCAGATTCTGAAACTGGTAAGCCGCCTGGCTCATGTTAGGAAACCCAGCCAACACAGCATCTTGAGTTCCAGGAATGATTCTCACGTTATCCAGACCCACCCCAAGTGGAGTAACAGACATGAGATGCAGCTGTTTGGTTCGATGGTTCCAGAGATACCGTCTCAAAGTGCCCATTCTTGTGTCAGTCACCAGAAACTCGTTTGTCTCTGGAATCTTTGTCAGTCCATTAGGACATGAAGTATCTGCTTCAACTCTAGAACACGATTCTTTGATGATGCTATCACCATCGTATTTCAACGAACAATATCCCACATTACCCCAGAGAAACGGCCCATAGAGCTCCTCAACAGTCCTCATTATTCCTTTTCTGAATAAATGGTCGTTGGTATACATTAGACCAATTGACCCGTCATGTTCAACAAAGGCGTCAACTGAATTGGGACTGTAGATGCGAGAGTCTTCAATGTCTCCAACGTGGGCCATTGTCTTGTTATGAGCTTCAAAAGAGAACACAGAAACCACACTTCCTGAGCTCTTATGGTTGACAGCAAACAGCAGGCGTTTCCTGGAGTCTCTGGGATCCTCCAGAATTGAAATACCATGAGAAACAAACTCGCCAGAGTAGTTCAGGTCCATCTTCTCAAACGTCTTCTTCTCTGGATCATAGACGTGAAACGTATCTTGAGTCACTCCATCACCATTCCACCAATTGCAAGGGGGGTACCACAGCTTGCGCTTGTTCATATCTCCACAAGCAAAATATGCCAGTCCAGTTGACTCGTCAACCACCCCATCTTCACAAGCACCCGAAATATCAGTCACCAAACGACACTTATCAGTCTGAAACTCAGCCACGCCATTGAACACGTCCTTGTCGGGCCAATCGACTCGATTGAGCAGCTCAAACAAAGACCGATCAAGATACAGCGTGGTTCCAATCAAAAAACTGATTGCAACTACCAGGGTATTGATGATGATCATGGCGGTACCGGTACAGTATAAACTTACAACTCAGTGAACTGAAACACATCACCTTCCATGCTTTACCCCACAAAACACATCTCAAATGCACGTCATCTGAGCTAAGTGGAGAAGAAAGATATTACGAAAAATATGCCAATGGCGACCTATACGACCGTGTGGGTTGAATACCATCGTTTTTGCTTTATTGTCATCTCATCTTCTTTATTCTGTGGGGCTTGTCATCCCCATCTCTTTGTCGTCAGATTGGACTAAAGTTGTTGAGTGTCTCCAAACGGACTTGTGAATAATATCTCTCCATAATAATGAGAATATTGGAGTCACCTAATTTGATTGTAAGTATTAGATGTTGTAGCTCCATACAGATATTATTCCACACCCGCTTGTTTAAACGCCTTGAGTCTCAGATCACCATACAAAGAACCACCAAATTCGAATGGTGCCTTCAAAGCACTCCTGGGGAGAATAAACAGCTCAAGTCTACTCTTGTGAGTTCCAAAGATCTCTGTACACAACTATTTTACGTTTTCATGCCCTTCTTGAGCCTCTAAAGCCCTATTTCAAAATTTTTTTTTTTTAATTCTAAGGGCATACATTTAAGCTACTTAAGGGCCTCTAACAATATACACCCTACACATCGGATTCAGTTTTCGGCTTAGTCAGCAGTTTTCAGATAGTATTAGCCACTTTTTCAAAAAAGTCAGAAAATTTTCTTGGACCTCCCACTTCACTCCAAAAAATTCGTTCGCGGAAATTTTGGTGTTTTAGTATAGAGAGTAGACTGACGACCTCCTAAAACCTGTTCAATTCGCAGATTCTATCTGTTTTCAGCTTGAGAGGCCTTTCCGCCGTTTTCCTGGCCCTTTTCTGGGTCGTCGTGGTGAACACCTCGTGGTCAACAACACACCAACCCAACGACGACTCCAACTCCGCCACCGCCAGCTCTACACATTGCCACGACAACCCCGGATATGGCTCACCATCAGCCTCGGAATATATCCCCCTCGGGTTCAYCACGTTCCACCTCTGGGCTTTCGACCTCATCAGCCCCCCTACWTCACCAYACCCTCCCATCGACGAGGGCYCCACCCCCACACSGCCCACCCCCCAGCCCCCWTGGAACGTCGCTACTAGAGTTCACTCGGACTACGGCCTCTCAAGCTGCCCACCCTACCTCAACAACCCTACACGCACCCTCCCTCAGTACAGCCTCCCACACGGATTAGGCAACCCCATCACACCTCCGCAAACCTTACACTCGATAACCTCACCGCCATCACGACACTACACCATCTCGACACAACRCCAWCCCGGGCCCGACYCAGGCCCYYTCAACACWWTCRMCMCYYCMGGGCAKGATACCCYCCTYCCCCAATTACCCCYGAGATAYAATCTCCAAAATAAAMCGGTCCACTTGAGACACAGTCTCCGACCACGGGCACCCCACGCGGGCCCCCCAAAACGACTTTTAGTCCATTGTAACAAAACCACTAACAGCCGGAAACGGCCATCCAAATCAAAAAATTGGAAMCCCYCMCCCCAGGAACAGCGAGCAAACCCGCCTCCCTACAAAGGCCCCCAGAAGATAGGCCACTTCATAACCCCCCCAGGCTTTAACACCCCCTAAACAAAGGACCCCGGGCCCACAGCCCCCCACCTCCGAGAACCCCCACGAGAACCCAACTGGCAGATCTAACAGAAAGAATAAACCAAACCATACTGCCTCTAAAACAAACCACAAACTAACAGTACAACTGATCAACTGCGTCCTTAGCCAAGACAATCTAACAAAAATAGAAAAGGCCCCAGCTGACGTAATCATCGTCCCCGAAACATGGTACAACCCCATAGAAAACCCCAAATTTGACATACTGCAAAGAATCTCCCATATGGGTTATCATTTTGTCCACAGCGAACCACTGGATGCCCCCCAGAAAATAGGAGGAGTCGCGCTCCTTATCAAAAAGTCTCATACTATCATAGACACCACAGTAAACACCCCAGGAGAACATCTCTCTTCACTTGACTCCCGATTCGTCCGGGCCATCATCGATATCAATGATAACAATGACCCTCTGGAAATCATGGGAATATATGCACCATACACGCCTGAAGATAACACGCTGTACATAGAACAGCTCAACCAATACCTCACAGAGGACCCCCCCTCACACCCCTTTTGCATAGGAGGAGACTGGAACGCGATTACTCAGCGCGCAGACGCAACAAAAGCATCCAACCACTACTCCACGGCCCTGGACAACTTCCCAGAATCTCAAAATTTAACAGACTGCTTCAGACACCTCTACCCGCTAGGGCAGACACAACCGTTCGACCATACCAACGTCAGCACCCATAACAACCGAAGAATTGACCAACTTTTCTGCTCCCAAGACATCTCGCAACGACTTACCGGAATCGAACGAGGCGTGCAAAAAATGTCCACTCATTTCCAAGTCTTCCACCACTTCGAATGGCAAGCCCAAAAACAAAAGAAGCCCCCACGCAGACACGCCTACACCTTCCCAGGTTACTGCACAAAAGAACCTAGATACAAAAAATGGATCTCTGCCTGGATCAAATCATTCCTGGAAATCTTCCCGCCAGAACTATACAACCCCATACAAGTACAAGAAATGCTTCTGACACACATAGAAACTCGCACCAGCCAAAGAATCAGCATCCCCCGGGCCAGAGCGCTCCGTCTTCGAAAGAAATACGGCCAAGACTTCTACCCGACAGAAGAAGAAGACTCCCCTGAGAACTGCACCCATCTTCTCTATTATAACCCCGAAGACTCCTATATCCCCACACCGGAATCTCACAAAGCAGCCCAATATCGAGCTGGAAAAAGGGTGACAGACAAACCCCCCATCATCACCTCACTCGAGACAGAGAAGGGAATAATAACAGATCCCGAAGAGATCCTGAAATACACCAACCACGACTTCGCAAAAAACTTCTCTGCCAAAGACTCCTCCCCACAGGAACAAGCAGAATTCCTCAACAAAATCGACCCAAAGTCGAAACTACACCAAGAAGAGGTCGAGGAACTTGACTCTCCCTTCGTAATGGAAGAACTAGAGACCATTTTGGCCTCCTTCCCACCAAACAAATCCAACGGCCCTGACGGCTTCCCTTATGAGTTCTACAGAACCTTCTTCCCAGTCCTTAAAGACCACCTTCTCGCATTCTACAACTACCTGGGAGTACACGGAGTGCCCTCCCTCGCCCTCAACAGAGCCACAGTCACACTGCTCCCCAAGAAAGACAAAGATGACAAGCTCCTCACGAACTGGAGACCCATCTCCCTCATGAACACGGACATTAAAATATTCTCACACCTCATCAATAACAGAGTCAAACTTCTGGTCCCCAAAATTGTCCACCCGGATCAATCCGGTTTCGTGCACGAGAGATTCATAACCACAAACCTCGACACACTGGACCAACTCTACTACTCTGGCAACCCTTGGACAATCGGCCTCATAGACTTTGCCAAAGCCTTCGACTCAGTGTCCCATACCTACATTACAGCTACTCTGAAAGCCTACGGCTTTGGCCCCATCACCATTAAGCGCATCTTAGCCTTACAAGCCAATGCAAACAGCAAGATCCTCATCAACAATACCCTCTCGGAAGGCTTCCAAATCCAATCTGGAGTAAGACAAGGATGCCCCTTCTCCCCCACCCTTTTTGCCATCCTCCTGGAACCACTCCTTAACTGTCTGAGACTAAACTTGGAAGGCCTTGACCGATTACCCAGAAATGTCCCCCCCCACCCCAACAACCACATAACAACCCCCACACAAAACTGCCACCATAACAAACTGGTCTACAACAAACGAACGGATATGAAATTCCCCGACAAACAAATCCACAGGCCCGTCCTAGCAGCTTACGCCGACGACGTAGCCATCTTTTTCAACTCCTCCAAAGACATAGTCATCACGGGACAAATCCTCCATGCCTTCGGAAAAGCATCAGCCCTGAAGATCAACCCACAAAAAACCACCATTCAGACCACCCCGGGCAGCAACCCAAACCCGCCATCAACAATAGACCACAACGCCGCTGAAGCACTTCGGACTTGGCCTGATCCCCCAAAAATGTCCCCAGCAGATCAAGTCTTCAAATATCTCGGCATCTACTACGGACCACAAGACAAAGTCCGAGCCCTTAACCTGGCCTTCCTCGAAGAGCTGAAATCAAGAATCATCCGATTTCCACTTCATGGGCTCAACACCAGAGGCAAGACATGGATACTCAGCGCCTTCATCCTATCCAAAATCATCTACCAACTCGCCTACGGCATGTACGACACAACGGAACTACAATCAGTCACACTCGTCGCCTGCGATAAAGTCAATGGCAGACTGGCCCCTCTCACGGTCCGACAACGGCAAGCCCGAGACAAAGCATCTGAAGAAGAAAAAGCAAATGCACCGGCGGACAGAGTATTCATACCCAAACGTCGGGAAAACTCCGACAAGATCCTCACTACTCCCACTAGCGAAGGAGGATATGGGCTACTTGACCTCAGCGTCTTCGGCCCCAACGCCAGACTGCAAAGAATAGCCAGAGTGCTAGGACTACCCGACAGCCCAGCAGCAGAAGACTTCCTCACTCAGTTCTACAACCAAGGAGCCTTCACTCACCTGGTACACCACCCAATCCAGGCCTTCACCCTCAACCCCCAGGAGTTCCTCCCGGACAACATGCGCCCGGCCCTCAAACGGCGCAGACAAACACCCGACAACAACACGACACCACCACCCGACACACCACCACCCACCACAGCACCACACACCCCCTCACCACGGAAAGCAAGGAGACTAAATGAATTCTGCCAAACCACCGCGGATTTGTCCACCATTGAGAGCTCCTTTCCAACCGCCGCTCCTCCTGAGCCCAAGGCATCGCCAGGWCGACCCAAACGAAAGACTCCAAACTCGGTGGAACGGTTTGTCACCAMAAGGRAACCAACACACACCCTCGCCAGCAACTACTCCAGTTGGACAGTCAAATCCACGAACACCTGGGGCGTCTGCGCGTCACCGTCCTTCAGACTAGGACTAGAGGATTTTGCCGAACTCCTCCGACAACGGGGCACACACCTGACAACCTGGAACAACGCTCACCTCACAAAGGAATCCGGCGTCAACCAACTTTTCCTCTACAGAGAACGGAAAAAACTGGCAGAGACAACCTTCCTGGGCCGGGCCTACCCCTCCCCAGCCGAAACGGCCTATTTCAAGTCCTTCATCAAGATCAACGTCACTGACTCAGAAGGCAACTGGGGACCGACACCCTTCACCCCACCCGTGGCAAAACGGCTCTGGAAGGAACACTACACCCCAATCTGGAACGAGCACTGGAGGAACATATTCTTGGTCAACTCGGAGAACGACCCCATCAAGGCACAGAAACTATGGCAAGAATCCTGCAGGGGCCTATACCTGGTCTACTGCCGAGCCCCCCGACTAGGAGCTTTCATCCAAAAGCTCATTCTCGGTAAACTCACCGTCTTCATCTCGGACTGGAACCAGTTTCCCCACTTTCGAAATCTCTCCAAGGGGTGTGGTATCTGTAACCACGACGACCTGGACCCCGACAACAAACACATGTCCATGCTCACCCACCTCTTCTGCGAATGCCCCGTAGTCTTGCAAGCCCTACAAGACCTACATCTCCCACGCATCCGTGATCTTTCGGAACTGGCCATCTCGCATAAAAGAATCAAGGAACCGGACAAACCCAAAATCGCGTATGGTATCTTCCATTTTGAACGCGAACTCCGACGACAAGGTAAGGACGGCCACAATCGACCACTCTTCATTGCATTTCAGCAGTACATCGCGTACTTGCTCAAGTCAGGTAATAAAACCAAACCGTTCTCCCACTTCTACAGCCCTGACAACACCGGGCCGGACGACGATGATTACCAATTCTAGTGATGCAAATCACCACAGGTTTCGCCTCACTGTGATACTCGGATGATCAATTGATTAGTGCCAGAGGTCACAAGTAGGCCCCTTGCGACTACACATCGCTAAATTTGTGTCCCACAGGGCACACCCGGGCGGGCGAGGACGGATCTCCGCCCCGGAAACATGAAATCGCTCGAGGAGGCCGAGGATTACGTAAGCCTCATATTTATAGTTAATGTGATAAGTTGAATAAAAAAAAAAAAGGGCGTCTGGTGTAGTTGGTTATCACATGCGCTTAGCATGCGCGAGGTCCCCGGTTCGATTCCGGTGTCGTCCAATTTTTTTTCATCCCGTTGAAGCTGCTTCAATGTTTTTTTGGAAGGCTCCTTTTTTTTTGTTCTCTTTTGACCTCTGTAGTCTTGCCATTTTTCCATTCTCCCAACTTTGACACATTGAATATGTCCCAAAGTCACCTTCATCACACCATCCAGACAACTTCTCATGACTACACGTATACTACCTGTATTTTCCTTAGTGATATATTAATGATCTATTCCTAATTTGCACCGACTGTCTCTTCTTTTAATCTTCTTCTCTGGTGCTGAAATTTCTATCGCATGGGTCCGTCTCTCAAGGAGTCCGACCCACTGCAACCATGCTTCGTCGTGCTCTAGATTGTAAGTGGTTTACGCACTGGCAATGCTCTTGACAACGCCGGCAATGACGCTTGCCGACTCGTCCAGCTGCTGTGTGCTGAGCGAGGCCGACACCTCGATTCGCAGCATGCTCTCCAACGCAATGATCTCGTGCGTGGGCACCCGCTTGTGTCGGGTGATGAGCACGCCCTCGGCCAGACAGAGGTCGACAATCTGCTGCAGCAGCTCCTCGGCAGCCACAAACGACGTCAGGGTCTCGGGTCGGAAGTCGTCACTCAGCTTGATGAGAATGTGGGGGGACAGAGGAGACGAGACAAAGTCGACCACGGAGCCCAGAACTCGGGCAGCCTTGAGCTGCTTCTCCAGGACGGTTCGGAAGTGAGTAGTGTTGTCCCGCAGCTTGACCACCCGCGAGTTGTCCTCCTCCAGTCGCTCAATGGCCTGAGAAGAGGCAGCAGCGAGGTAACCGGGCATGGAGGCCGAGAAGGTGACGGCGTTGGAGCCGATTCGCTGATGCTCGACGGCAGCATCGGATCCAGCCACAAAGCCTCCGGCGGCCGAGAAAGTGGTAGCCATAGATCCGGCAGTCAGCTCGATCTGCTGTCGGCTGAGCTCGGGGTGTCCGTTCTCCTGGAAGTGCTCCAGAACTCCTCGACCAGTGGATCCGACGAGACCGAAAGAGAGCGACTCATCGAGCAGCAGACGGTACTTGAACTTGTACTTGAGCTCGATGATCTTGGGCAGGTTGCAGAGGTCGCCGGTGTTCTCAAACAGACCCTCGGTGACAATGAACCGCTTGGTCAGGGGGGCCTTTCGGAACTCGTGGTTGGTCTTGGCCAGCACACGGGCCAAATCCTCCATGTCGTTGTGCTTGTACCATCGCAGAGTGACTCGCGAGACCTGGAGACCCTTCTGGGTGGAAGTAGCGACTCGGTCGTCGGCAATGACGATATCGCCTCGCTTCATGAACGAAGGAATAACCGAGGACATGGTGTTGAAGGCCTGGGCGTACAGAATGGCAGACTCGGCGTTGCAGAACCGCGCGAGGTCCTTTTCGCACTTGACGTGAATGTCCTGGTTACCGTAGAAGCCGGGGGGGCCGCAGGAGCCGACGCCGTACTCCCGCACAATCTGGACGGCCCGCTCCTTGATGACGGGGTCCTTGGCCCAGCCGAGGAAGTCGGTGGAGGCCAGGTTGGTGGCTCGCTTGACGTGTCCGACTCGTGCGGACTCCACGTCGACCACGGGGCCTGATTCGCCGTGAATCAGGGGGATGGAGCCGAGGTCCAGCTCCTCCAGCTGGGTGGTTTTGGGCACCAGCGGCTCGGGCTCCCACTCGGCCACCAGCTCGTCAATGTCGGCCTCGGTGAACTTGACGTGGTGGGGGTTGGACGTCGAGTACCGCGACGCCACAAAGTACCGCACTGCAAACAGGAAGAAGAGCAGCTCGAAGATGGTTCGCACGGGGTCATTCTGGTGCGACGACACAATGTACCGCTTGACCACGGCCGAGCCGGGCAGCTTCTCGCCCCAATACGCGGCCTGAGACGCTATGGCATGCAACTTGGACAGAATCTGCTCGCCGGCCAGATGCTGGGTGGTGAAGGGGGTAGGGGAAGGAGAGACTGCCGCTGCGGCAGTCGTCGCTGTCGTCACTACGGTTTCCATGTTGTGTTGCGGAAAGGGATGTGTGGACACTCTCGTAACAACTGCAGTTCACCGGAGTTCACAAGTTGTGTAGTTGTGACTGGAGTTGGGTTGAGTAGAGTGGTGAGAGTTGTGAGGTGAGAGAGAGGCTGTCACGTATGTGGTGCAAACTTTAGGGGAGACGTGTATTAGAGTTCCGCATGAGTGGAGAACGGGAGGTGAAGTTGGGGGGGTGGAAGAGCTGGAATGGTGATTGAGAGTGTAAGAAGTTGCTCAGTAAGCTCGATTTAACTGATTTACCACTTTTCCGCGTCTTTTTGGTACATTTCCCGCTCATTTGAACTTCCTCCAAGTCTCACACCACTCAATATGGAAAGTGTAACTGTGACGTAAAAACGAATGGGGCTGAGTTGCGATACGAGGAGGAGATATGTCAGTGGATCTTCAGAGATACGACGTCTTCTAGAGTCGTTCGGATTGTGTTTTTCCAAGTGTCGATGTGATGACTTGGTTTGATTCAACAAACAGCATAGAGTTGGTTGGTGAGCTTAAGTAAATTTGAAAGGTCCAAAACTCTGTCAATAATGGTGCTAGAGAGTTGGTGATTGAATGGGTAGGTAATTTAAGTCTGGAAGATACTGTTCACGTCTGTATATCTACTTCCACTTTCTTGGAGACCCCATTTTGAAGGGCATTTATCTCAATGCTAAAAAACCCAAATCCACTTTACCTTCTATACGCGCCATTTAGCCCCTTGTGAATGAACCCTTCACCAGAAACGGCTTGTACGGATTTTTGTCGAGAGATGCTTAATTATGTTTCACATGTCTCACCAAGTGCAGCGAAACTCTCCGTTTTTTCACATCGCCATTATGGAGCGTTCTAGGCGAGATTGGTGGTATTAGTCAGCAGGGTGGTATTGAGCCGAAGATCAGCGAGTTGGCCGAATTTTTAAGAAAATAAGCCGAAATTTAGCTGAATGGAGGTGAAGGGCGTCTCTCTGTAGAATGGTGTCTTTATATCTTCATTATCTCCCGTTTTGAGCGAATATGGGCCTCGTCTATGGTGGAATCATATGCACTGGTGAATCAAGATGCATAGAGAAGACGAGAGGAAGGCCAGGGTGTCTATAGAAGGGAGTGATAAAGACCGGTGAAATTGAAGAGATGAGGAGACAAGGAAACACGAAAAGAACACCAAATGCTGCTGTCAAACAGTTCACAGCAGAACGAACAATTGGATCGTTAACTTGTGACACCATGCATCGGCTTTTACGGCGTTAACCACGGATCAGAGTACCGATAGTCAGGAGTACGTAATGTTCCGACGTCGAGGTCTTGTAGAATATCGTCTTTATGAAACAAATAAGAACATTACAAGTACAAGTAGTCTTATCCTTAGTCCACATCGAGGCTGATCCAAAGCTCTATATAGAGTCTGGTTCAATAGAGATACAAGTACACCTTGGTGTGTCTCAGAAATACGACTTCTAGACATAGACATAGATAATAACACTCGTATTACCGTACGGACTACTCTTATCGTCTCTGAAGACACCTTCTACAGTCCAACAATCCAACGTACAACAGGCTATCCCATAAATTTCATTGACATGCTCTACTTAGCCTCGATCAGAGACTTGACTCGCTCGGCGACCTCCTTCTCGGAAGACACGTCGAGACCAACCTTGGACTCGTGGCCGTGTTCTGTGTTAGTATGTGGTGATGGGTGATGTATTGTGAGGGAAGAATGCGATGAAAGAAGAATGTTATGTTAGGGAAACGAGACAGATCATGGGAGATGAACGGACACGAGAAGTAAGGGAGAAAATGGGTCAATACCACACATGTAGAAACACAATTGATCGAACAAAGGTGCTTTTCGAAACAGTCAGACTTTGAAGGCACTAGATGTTCTTGAAATTCCAAGATAGACAAACATGGTAGCATAGCTCGAATAGAGAGCCTTGAGATGCGCACTTTCAACAGAACAGCCAGTCTCAAGATAGCATAATGAACACGGGACACACAGCAACCAAATCTTTCCAGTACTCAACATTCAGTTAACACTGAAGATCAGGTTCTTGCAGCTAAATCTCATTCTCCTTTCATTGTCCGTGACCACCTTACTATTAGCTCTCATTCATGCTCCAATTGAAGTCATTGTCGAGGTCCAAATGGAAACCAAACTAACCACAGACTCTCCTTGGACAACCTCCACAACCATCTCTCTTCAAAGAACCACCTGTCTAACACGTCAATCGCACTGCATTAACAGATCGCGTTTTCTCAATGCCTTCAAACCCTGGGTATCTCAGTCTCCAACTTTTTTCAGTTCTTCATTCTTCATTTCCTTTCACATCATGTGGGTATCTCATCTGTCTGTCTGTCTTCCATCTTTCCTTCTCTAAACATAACATTCCGTCTCCTTTGTTTAGACAAAGCGTTCACTCATAACCTGGTTATCAAGATACGACTAGTCATGTTCGTCAGCGAATGACAAATCACAACTGCTCTCCTTCATCTCAGATGTTGTACTCACCAAACCGGGCAAAAACAATGGGCTTGACTCCGTTGGCCTCTCGAACCAGGACCTTGGTAGAAGGGTTGGCCTTCTGGAAGGCGCCAATCTGGTTCTTGACAAACTGTCGCAGGGGAGCCGACGAGGAGCCGTTCTGGCACAGGTGGAATCGGATTTCTCGGAGTGCTGCGGACATTTTTGTGTGTGGTATGAATGTGAGATTCTCAAACCTTTGCTTGGCGATGCTCTCTATGACAATATCCGGATCCTAAAGTTTGTGATTGGACAGTGAGACGAAGCGGTTGTGAGTTCGAGTCTCGGTGGTGAAGAAGCTTATTTAAATGAAGGAAAATTAACAGCGAATGTAGGACGTCATACAGCTGGTCGAATGAAGAAGCAATTGAAGGGATAAAAGCTGTGAAATACTGACAAACGTGTGAAGATTTCAACGCAGCCTCTTATTTTCTAATCGCAGCACAATTGCGGGTGTAGGACTTATTTTAGAACATTTTTGGTGAGAACCCTCGATTCTACACACACAACCCCTCAAAAGGTATAATTAGACGCGCAAAAACGCACTGTGGACTTGAGGGACGTATTTTTACAGCCGCAAACCACTCACTCTCGCTCCTTTAGTCTCTCGCTTAGTCACGGTTGAATCGCTCAAAATCCCATCCACACTAAAGACGAACTTACCCGGACATGGTTGAGGTATTAGTATTGTGCGATTGGGGTGTTGTGACACAAACAGAGCCCGGGGAATATATATAGACGCGATTTCCGCATCTCCACTCCCATTTTCTTTTTTATCTCCCATCTACTCAGTTCAAACGGCCTTCTCTGAGTCTCGGCTACTGACCCCCCACATATACCTCAAACAGCTCAAACTCTGGCTTCACCCACAACGCTCAACAATTAAGGTCTGAAAAAGCTAATTTGACCCTCAGTGACTGACGCATCGTAACTCCGTGCAGACAGAACAGAACATCTCCATCCTACACACCATACAAAAAAACTAAGCCGTTCTCGTTGAAACAGCTTTTTTACGCCAACCCCCATCACACACACATGTCTGCAGCACACGCCTCGAAATTCACCCGGTACCTCAACTCCGAGACCGGCCCCAAGACGGTCCATTTCTGGGCCCCCGTCATGAAGTGGGCTCTGGTCATTGCTGGTATCTCCGACTTTGCCCGACCCGTCGAGACTCTCTCCGGCACCCAGAACGCCGCTCTGTTTGCCACCGGCTTCATCTGGACCCGATGGTGTCTGATCATCAAGCCCAAGAACTACCTGCTGGCCTCGGTCAACTTTTTCCTGGGCTGCACCGCTTCCGTCCAGCTGGGCCGAATCATCATGTACCAGAAGTCGCTGGGCCTGACCACCTCCCAGGCCGTGCAGACCACCGTGTTCGGAGCCACCTTCAAGGACATGTGGGCCAAGCACGAGGCCGACAAGAAGGAGAAGGCTTAGACTAGAAGGATAGATTGAAGGATTGCACGACTGTTGCGCGGGGAACCGCAAACAGGTAACTGGGATATTATGTCTCAGGTAGACTCATGCCAAGGCGTGATAGATGGTAATTGATTTTTGTTTGGATAGAAATCACGGAAGTGAGTCGTGGTTTCAGTGTAGATGGTAGCTGGAGGGGGTGGCACTGTAGAAGGATTCGAAGAAGATGAATAGTAGTACAAGTACAGTAAGTGTGAGTCTCAATTGATGATAGAAGATGATCTGTGTTTCATCTTAAAGTCGTCTGAAAACGGTCTAATTACGTAGATCCATATTGGAAGATACTGTTCATAGGAATGAGTTCCATACCAGTACAGTAGTCAATGAGTTCAATCCTGGTCTACGAAATATGAGAGGACCACTGTAATTAAGACCACTGATTCTTTCTTCACTCAATATCATCTGTCTGTATGGCACACTGAGGAACTATACAGTAGGTTGTTGAACAAGAGTCTTGATGACTAATTGAGACGTCTAAATGAGCTCAAAGAGCAAAGAGCACCCCAAAGCATTCAAGTAATCGAGTGATTGACGTCTTCTACCGAGTCTTTTGATCAGCTTTCTTCTCTAATTATCTCTTCCTCACATCTAGCTGATAAGCTACAGTATAGTTGAGATAAGAAGTTCACTGTGAGATTAGCTATTGTAAGACACTCCACAGGCCTTGATAGCCCGTCAATGCGAAACACAGACGTAGTTATATCTGTTTAGCGACTCTTTATTCCCTTCAGGCTTCTAGATGTTTTCCTTTGACTGCCAATAGCTCCTGCACAATCCCTTAACAAACACTCAACAAAACACTTGATGGCATACAGAACCTTGACCACTGCCCACCCTCATGCTCTCCATACCGGTATATGCAACAGTCTAGATTTCGACATATCCCCTCATCCGCTTAGTCAGCACACCATCTATGACGTCACAGATCTTATCTCCCGAGAGTCCCGTGACGCGGGCTGAAACGCATTCCGAAAGGGAGTTGCCAGGGTTGCGTCTAATTAGTGCATTCCATGTTAGCGTGATTTGCCACACAGGGGTGTGGAGGTGGAGAGAGACGAAGTAGATGAGATTCGAGGGCAGAATTGAAATCTACTCACTCTGCTGATTCTAAATCTGTCTTTAAATTTCTTCTAACCGCTCTGGATGGTATTTTATTACATGCCAGGCTGATTCTTGCTATTATTCAGTCATATTTTGGAAAGTATCGTGGACCTCCAAAAGTGCTCTGATTTCAAATCGGAGAGAACCATTGGACTCTCCGTCGTCAGGAGTACACTTGTATGTATAAATCACCTCAATAATCCACTCAAAACCGTCCAAATCAACGCTTCCAATCGGAGTCCGCAGCCCATAAAGTTGTATTTAAGCTCTTAGCGAGACGATCCTTCGACGAGAACGGTAAGGACCTTTGGCCAGAGCTCAAAAATGAATATATTTGTGATCTGAGAATTGGATCCTATTAAACACGTGATTATGATTATATGGGTGTTCTTAATTCCCCTCTACCCCTTCTAGATCACGTGCTACAGAGCTTCGCCTTCTCCGGTTTCACGTGACAGACTCAGGCTTAATTAACCTGCATGTCCATCAAGCATTGTCATGTACAACCTCTACTGTTGATCAAGCGATGGGTGAGTAAAGCGACGACGAAAAGCGGCGGAAACGAGAGCGCGGGTCACGTGATGCCACGTGAATGGATGAAATGCTGTTCACGTGATACAACACGTGCTCCCAGCACCCTTGTACGACAACTACTTCACCATCATGTCTTCTACAGATATGCGACGAGCGATGAGCTGCAAGTCGACGAGACGACAAATATGAAAAATTAGCCGAGTTGTGACACAAATGGATCACGAGGGAATGCACTGTGTGTTCGACGCTGAGTGCTGACAGTACTATTGAGCTGGTATGAACATGTTCTCAACGAAGGGTGGTACATGTTCGACGATGTTACATTGATGAAAGAAGGGGTTATGAGTTGACGATATGAAGGGTGGCGATGGGTGATTGCGAGGGTGCTGGTGGTGTTATGGCTTCTCATCATGATCACGTGTCTCTGAAGATTGGTTATCTTATCTGAATCAATCTGAATCTATCTGATATCTATGATTAGATAAGATGTTTCAGGTGTGATTGATGTGATGTACTGCAGTTATTATCATAAGCTGTGGATCAATGACGTGGCGTGTTCATGCCATTGTCATGCATATTCATGAGTTTTGTGGTCTACATTGTGCTACCATGTTGTGCTGATTCCAATCATGTCAATGATAGACCAGGTCCTCCGCCACAGGACCAAAGAATGCTTCAAGGTCTTAACTGATGCTTGCTGGCAGTTCTGGTGACATCAATTATGCCTCTCCCTCGAGATTTCGCCCCTATCTTCCTTCATCTCTGTTATGCGGTACATTCTGAGACGTTCTGTCTGGAGTATCATTATTTTCCTCTTTAACAACATGATAAACTCATCCAGTCTTCTCAGTGGTTCGAACCTCACCTGAGGTCTCCATTATGTTCCCATTTCTTGTCCTACAACTTTGTGAAGACATATAGTCTCACCTTCTTTACTCTACTAACACAGAAAACTCCCACCTTTCTGAATTCTACTCGTTTACGCGAAAACGCCGCCCTAGCGATGCGTCCACCACGTCGCGTCTGTCGCATTTCTCGGCGGCCACGGCACAAACAGGCGACTCTTTAGCTTCCATGATGCCTCCTTCTTCACTGCCTGAAGATATGGACAAAAGCCAGATAATCGGCACCAAGCACATCAAGGAGTCGCGAGAAGCATACAACCACGTGATCGAGGCCGCGCAAAAGTACAGAGACGCCCTGGATCTCGTGTCACGTGCGTCTGCCGAGTTTGGAGGAGCTCTCGAGCAGCTTTCGCACTGCAAGGGTGTTCCTGACGGTCTTCAGGCTGCTGCAGGTCTGTATCTTCTGGTTTCGAACCACCAGCAGATTCTGGGTGACACAATCGACAAGAACTTTGTTGTCCCGGTAACGACTCTCGGCAAGGGTCTTCAGCAACGATCTGCTGAGATTCACTCCGAGTACCGGTCCAGCCACGTGAGCAAGTCTGCCGAACTGCGCAAAAAGGAGCAGCAGCAGCGAGGGTTTGCCAAACAGAAACGGGCACGTGATCTGGCGGCCTACCGGCAGTCTCTGATGGAGGTGGCTGCCGAAATCGACGGGCTGGATGCTCTGAAGGGCAAGTACTACCAGGATATGTGGGAGGCTCATTCCTTGGCAGGTAACACTCTTCTTGGAAACGTGTCCTCGGCCGTCCGAGCTGAAGTAGAGATCCATGAAGGCGTGGCTCGAAAGGGATGGTCTGGAGGGGGCCTGGACGAGCTGATTGAGGAGTCTGGAGACCCGTTTGGCGAGATTGAAAAGGACCACCTGCAGCCCATTGTGGGGTCCATGATGGGTCACGGTAACAACAACGAGGACGAGTGCACCGAGGGAGATGCAACTGAGGAGGATATCGATAGAGTGACGACCGAGACGGGCGAGTGTCGGTTGAGTGACAACGAGGGCGGAGAAAATGGCAGTGACAGTGAAAGTGTTCATACCGAGACTGAATCAAGGGTAGAGGGGGTTGTTGAGGGAGGTAGTGAGGAGGCTACAGTGGAAGAAGGCAACGACTCCACGGGCTCCGACTCACAACCCAAGCTGTCCACTTCTCTGGATGCAAAATGGTCGTCGGAAGACTAAGAGAGACACAACACTGTATACTAACATTGAATGACGGACTATGGGGACGTAGAAAAAGAAGATGTATGTACTGTAATGCCATTGGTGAATGATGAGTGGAGGAACTGTAGAGCATGGCCCTATTACCTCTATGGAAGTGTCTTGTAGTCTAGGTACGACTGTCCACATAGAAAAGCCAGAAGAAGCTGATAAAACCAGTTGACCCAACTGCAGAGGTGTACATTGAAGAGATTGATTCAAGGTCTATATGTATGTACATACAGATCTACGTAATCCTCTTGGCCGATGGCTGTGTTGTAAGTGGGAGACATTGAGGTCACATGTTATAAACCAGTGTATCTTGCTATAAGCCCCTTGGCGACGTCATAACAGTTGGAATAGTTGTATCGACTTGTAAATGTGCACAATATCTACCGGCACTCGATATCATATTTTGTATTGAGAAGACTAACTACTTGTAATACTAGACACCTACAAACATAACCTGAGAGGAGTGAACCTGTCAAGAACTACAGTACTCCGTAGTCTCAAGTATACAAAGAAAAACTGTCAATACCAATTATTTATTTTGGCAGCACAACGCTTTGTTGGCTGATTGTTCGCTCATCTACAAATCCTTATCCATATACCAAACATTGACCTCGACAATGTTGGGCAACGATCCTCCAGGCTTGATGAGCTCTTCGCTCTTCTTCACATAGCCCAACTTCTGGTAAAACTCGGCAACTCGACCGTGTTCTCGAATAACCATGGCGTGCATCTTCTTAAATCCATTCTTGCGTGCGTGTTTCTCCAGTTCGTTATCCATATGAGTTCCAATGCCCTTTCCTCCGAGTCTAGGGTCCGTGGACATGCATGTGAGTTCGGCGTCAGTGTCGTTCACTTTCTTGTATCCGCCTGCAGCAACGATATCCTGCGTCGAAATGTCACGAGCAATGGCTATAGTGACGTTTCCGTCCTTCACATACGTCTTGAAATCATCGAGATCAGCAAACCGAGCCGTGGTGAAGGTGTGGTAGTTGAGATGCAGAGGCAGGTAGCACGAGTTGATGAAATCCATGTACTGCTGCAGATTCGGCGACTCCAGCAGATCCGAACAGGTGTAGTAGGAGATATCCAAGTCAGACATGGTGGTTGGTGATTTGAAGAAGAGTGAGTTTCTACAATGTTCGCCAAGCACGGAGTAATTACATGCATCAGGTGGACCTCAACTTTATCACTCGCCAATTAGAGTCTAAAGAGAGATAAGCAGAAGAAGAGCTGATGGGGGTAGTTTAGAGACGAGGGGGAACTGATCAATGCTGTAGTTAGGCATAAATGTTCACTTTTGGGGGAACTGGGGTATTAATGATTTTTCAGGAACTTTTCACTGACAAAGTTTGATTTGGTTTGGCTTTTTTCAGTGGACTTGTAAGAAACTTGTTGGGATGTTCTCTAAAATGTTAGACCTTAAGAAAGACACTTGGGACATACTTGGAAGGCTTAAGAAAATGGAAAATATAAGAAGTCGCCTAAACAGGTATATAGACATACAAGAAGAGCTGAAAAGAGATCAATATGTCACAGGAAATAACTGAGAACATTCTTGATGACATTTTCGGCGGAATAATTGGCCAGATTTCACACATCCGCGGGACCCGTTCTTAGTAATCAAAAAACGGGCAACCTGGCCGAGCGGTCTAAGGCGCCAGGTTAAGGCCAACACCTTGACATATTTCCTGGTCTCTTCGGAGGCGAGAGTTCGAATCTCTCGGTTGTCATGTCCATGTGAGTGGATAATTACTTTTTTGGTTGGTATGTTGGTGGGTTCTGTGTTTGAGATATCATACGCCATTCGAACTACTCCACTCAACCTTGAATGATGCAAAACAGATCACAAGGACTTTCTCATCTATTTTATTGTGTACTACTACAAGTACATTCTGTCAGTATGCTACCTGTTCCTGTTCTTCATACCAACCATAGGCTTGTACCTTCCTAACCACAGCCCCCTCAACAGCTCTATAATACATATACATTCTTTATACACAACCTTTTAACCGATGCCATCCTTGGCTTACTTAGCCACTGCCTTACTCATGGTGATACCAGCCAGCTTCTGGACATGGCCCTGAGTAGGAGCCAGTCGCCGCACACTTCGAACCTCGTCTCCACTGTATCCTGGGATTCGAATGTTCCAGTTTCGTTCCAGATGCAGCTGCAGATCCTTGGACTCGAGGGTATCGCTCTTTCTGTGCTTGGCCAGTCTACAGGAGAAGGCTGTGACCGAGGACACAAACTCGTCAGCCAGATCAAGCAACAGCTCCTCAACGTCTCCGTCAACTGTAGCTTCTGCGTCTTCTCCAGCCACTGAACGCACCAGCTCAGACAGCTTTCGCTTACTAAGCACTCGGTCACCCATCATGTCGACAGGAGGAGCTCTGGTATGTGGAGGGTGGTTGAGAGAAGGTAGGGGAGCACCGTTTCCACCGGTTAGGGTAGCTCGAGGACGAGCAGCCATGGGGGGAACCTGACCCTGACGAGCCTGGAGCTGCTGGGGGATAGGGAAAGGGTTGACGGCCGCTCTAGTGGGCGAAACCATGGCTGAGGGCTGTTGCTGCTGGGCAGGGTTAGGACGCGACGAAGGACCTTGTCCCTGGCCCTGTCCCTGCTGGGCCTGAGCAGCCTGGGCTTGGGCAGCCTGGGGAGCCTGAGGTTGGGGCGGTTGTCCCGGTCGCATCTGGCCCTGGCCCTGACCCTGGGGCATTCCCTGCTGACCGGGTGCCTGGCCGGGTCTCATCTGACCCTGAGGCTGGCCCTGAGGACCCTGTTGCCCTTGTCCAGGCTGTCCGGGTCGCATTTGGCCCTGGGGCATACCCTGACCTTGAGGCATGCCCTGGCCCTGAGGCATACCCTGTCCCTGAGGCATGCCCTGTCCCTGGGGACCTTGTCCCTGGCCCTGACGCATTTGCATCATCGGTCTCTGTTGTCCCTGACCCTGTGCCTGGCCCTGGCCCATAGCTTGGCCTTGCATCTGACCTTGGCCTTGCATCTGGCCCTGGCCCTGCATTTGGCCCTGGCCCTGCATCTGGTTCTGGCCCTGCATTTGGCCCATGGGTCTCATTCCCTGACCCTGGGGAACCTGTGCCTGTGCCTGGTTAGGGGTTCCCTGCTGAGCCTGTTGGCCCTGGGCGCCCGTAACGCTCACGTCGCCATGAGCCCGGGCAGCAGCCGCGTGTTGTTGGCCCAGAACAATCTCAATGGCCCGAAGACCCTCTTTTTTGAGTCTGATCTGGTCCAGCTGCTGCTGAAGCTGCTGTCTACGGTCGTCCGTGGTGTTGGGGTCGCTGATGACCTGCTGCATCTGCTCCATGGACTGCTGCCACTCGTGCTGTGTTCGTCGCGACGACTCGAGGTTCTTGACCCGGAACGTCTGCTGCTGCTCGTACGACATTTCGTTGAAGTTGGCCGGTTGCCGTCGCAACAGAAACGTCTGGGCCTGCAGCAGCTGCTGGTTCATCCGCGGGTTGTTTGTGGGATTCGCAGCGTTAGGAGTCGCGTTGGCAGGATTGGGCGTGTTGCCCGGGTTGGGCGTGCCTCCCTGGTTAGGAGTCATTCGGCCCTGACCCTGCTGCTGAGCCTGGCCCTGGTTCATGCCCATGCCCATACCCTGGACGTTGCCCTGGGGCACCTGGCCCTGCTGCCCCTGGCCCTGTGCTTGACCCTGCTGACCTTGGCCCTGTTGTTGGCCCTGCTGTTGGCCCTGGCCCTGACGAGCCATCTGTTGCCGCATCCGGCCCTCAACCTGGGTGATCAGCTCACGCAACCGCTGCGCGTGCACAAAATGCTGCTGCCCGCCGCTCTGACGAGACAGTTCGAGCGCCTGGTGGTAGTTTTGGTACAGAGCCCTGAGTTGCTGCTGGGGGTTGAGTCTGGGCCTGTTCTGGGCGTTCCCCTGACCCTGCTGCTGGCCCTGGCCCTGGCCCTGCTGGCCCTGCGCGTTGCCGGCGTTCGGATTCTGCTGGCCCTGGCCTTGATTCATCGTGCAAGCGTGGAATCAAAGAAGACGTGTCGTGTGGACGGTGATATGAGTCTTGGTGGTGACCAAAATTAGGTTCCATGTTGGGACGATGATTAGTAAGCGAAAATGGGAGGTATCGAGGTGGTCGAAAAAGGGAGTGATAGTATACGGTGGAAACTGCGTAAATAGATAAATGGATGCTTCAAAGTATTCTCAATGTGGTCATCTTGCTTATGTATCACTTCTACGTGGTAACATAGACCCTCTGTTATCCTCAGTACTCCCTTAACTAATATAAGTAACCTTAATATTTACTTAGGTTGGGAGTTTGAGGCACCATGATCCCAACTAAGCTAAGTAAGTGAAAATGACGATGACGGAGAAGAACCGTTATATTTCAAAGCTGACCAGATATTGTCCTGAGTAGCCAAATGTAATAATCACACTTCAAGCTACAAAATGAGACCTTTACCACCTTTCTAGCCTCCCGGGAACCCCGGAAATGAACCCCCAGGTTACTTTTCCATCTCACTATTTTCAACTACCAGAGTGAACCAACAAGGTGTAGCTTATTCGAAACCTGACAACCAACGAAGAAAGACCACTCACCACCACGATTACTAAGCAACCCACTTACTCTTATTATGCTTACTAAGCTCAGACAGCTTGCTACACCTTCCTTTTACCCCAACCCTAACCCCCAACCACTGTTCTTTGGAATTCCAGCTTGACACGTATCGTTCAATATGAGTACGATACCATCCACCTTAAACAAAGAGGGTGTATAAAAAGACATAGCAAAGATAGAGGAGGACAGGAATTGAACCCACAACCGAACAGTATGTTCATAACAGCAATCGTTTCACCGATTTTGATCTCCTTCCATGTATAGACTCAGCTCGTTTAGCTCAGGGCTAGGGTCCTCTGTGGAGTGAAAAATTTCAATTTCCAGCTACAGAACGAATACCATACAACACACCCCAACATGCCCCCCAAGAAGCAAGTCAAGGAAGAGAAGATCCTGCTGGGTCGACCCGGCAACAACCTCAAGTCCGGAATCGTCGGTCTGGCCAACGTCGGAAAGTCGACTTTTTTCCAGGCCATCACCCGATGTCCTCTTGGTAACCCCGCCAACTACCCCTTTGCTACCATTGAGCCTGAGGAGGCCCGAGTGATTGTTCCCTCTCCTCGGTTCGACAAGCTCTGCGAGATGTACAAGCCCGCCTCCAAGGTGCCTGCTCATATCACCGTCTACGATATTGCTGGTCTGACCAAGGGTGCCCACGCTGGTGAGGGTCTTGGAAACTCTTTCCTTTCCAACATTCGAGCTGTGGATGCCATTTTCCAGGTGGTGCGATGTTTCGATGACGCCGAGATTATCCACATTGAGGGTGACGTGGACCCCGTGCGAGATCTCCAGATCATCAAGGACGAGCTGCGTCTCAAGGATATCGAGTTTGCCAAGAAGCACCTCGAGGGTGTGGAGAAGATTGTCAAGCGAGGAGGCCAGTCCATGGAGGTCAAGCAGAAGAAGGAGGAGGCTGCCACCTGCGAGAAGATCATCAAGCTGCTGGAGGACGGCCACCGAATCGCCAACCAGACCTGGACCGGCAAGGAGGTGCTGGTCATCAACGAGATGCTGCTGCTGACCGCCAAGCCCGCCATCTACCTCATCAACCTGTCTGAGAAGGACTACGTTCGAAAGAAGAACAAGTACCTGCTGAAGATCAAGCAGTGGATCGACGAGAACTCTCCCGGTGACGTCATCATCCCCTTCTCCGTCTGCCTCGAGGAGAAGCTCTCTCATATGGAGTCCGAGGAGGAGGCCGAGGCCTACCTCAAGGAGATTGGCGCCACTTCCTCTCTGCCCAAGATTATCACCACAATGCGACAGACTCTCGGTCTGATCTCCTTCTTCACCTCCGGATCCGATGAGGTGCGAGAATGGACCATCCGAAACGGAACCAAGGCCCCCCAGGCTGCCGGTGTCATCCATAACGATCTCATGAACACCTTCATTCTGGCCCAGGTGACCAAGTACGAGGATCTGGTCGAGTACGGCGATGACAACTCCGTCAAGGCTGCCGGAAAGCTGCAACAAAAGGGTAAGGATTACGTCGTCGAGGATGGCGATGTGATCTACTTCCGAGCCGGTGCTGGAAAGAACTAAGCAACCAGCCAGACAACGAGCGTAGCGAGTTGGCTAGCAAGCCGGTTATAGTACGATGCTAAAGAGGGAACTTTCTGTTCCTAGTCAAAGAAGAAGTTGACAACTTGGTCATAGATAGAAATGTATGGTTGAGGTAATTGTGTGTTGTAGGCGTCTGTAGTACTTGACTGATAGCTAGGTGGGACTCAAAGATTCATTAATAGACTGTAGAATAGAAAGATCTGAATATAAGCTGTTTGAAACTAAAGAGCTGCTTAATTATCAAACAGCATATATTCAGACGAGTTGTTCATAGTCGCTTGGAGCCCTTTCCATCTCATCTCCATTACGCATTGGAAAATATGGTCAAGTACGTGTTCGTCAGAGACATCAACTTCATATAAGGGTCGACGTAAGTGTTCCATCCAGAGTTACTCACTTCTTTGAGTAGATTATTTCTGATTATTTCAATATCGCTCGATATGAAGTGCTCATGAAGACAACCGCCGACACTTTCTTCTGAGCTAGAAATAACGACCAAAAAACATTTTCAGTTGAAATCTATTGATGTCGTCTTATCAGTAATGATAATAATCTACCAGTGTTGTGCCTACCAGTTTTCTTCCTTCTCCTACAGCACAGTCACAGACATTTTATACCAGTAATACAAGTGACAATGTCCCAAGAACAGTACCGGTACCGATCTGATTCTAACAGTCTACTGTATGGGTTTACAAGGGTACTTGTAGTACTGCTATACGCCATTCGATCATATCTATAATGTGCCACAATCACCTCAATGATATAACCACCATGTATGTACAACACACACTACCACCCTCCGTTAAATGCGAGTTGATTAAAGCTATATATACACCTTCCCACTATCTAATGCCCATGGTGGAGATCTCCTTGCTCTGGATCACTCCTTCCTTTCCTGCGCTCTTTTTGGCGGACTCGAAAATCTTCCAGAACTTGAGATTCTCGTCCGAAGCACAGGTAGCCAGCGTCTGACCATCAGGACTCAGAGTGGCATGCAAAACTCGAGAATCATGAGCAACAACGTCGACAATCTTGGTACACGAGGGATACGACCAGATGGACAGGTTGTTGTTGGGGAAACCATGCGTGGAGACAAGCTCCTTGTAATGCTGAGACCACTTGATCGAGGTCACCTGAGAGCCCGTGTCGATGGAATTCACTCGAGCGCCGGTCGTCGAGTTCCAGAAATGAATGTACTTGTCATAAGTTCCTCCTCCGGTGGCCAGGAGGTTCATTTGCCAGGGACACCAAGCCACGGCCTTGACAGCAGCCTTGTGGTTGGTCTTGGTGAACTTGGGGACGTTTGACCGCGCGTCCCAGATACACACGGTGTTGTCGTTGCCTCCAGAAGCGAGCTGAGACGAATCCGAACGCCAGTCAAGACCACAGACCTCACCTTGATGATGATTCATCTCGGAGACTTTATGCTGGGCAATTCGAACGTCGTGGTTGAAAATGCTGCCGTCACGTGATCCCGAAGACAAGATGTGTCTGTCCCAGCACGTGACTCCCACACGCGAGGTCTGGCCAAACATGCTTCTCAGTTTGGTCTGCTCTTCCACGTCCCAAATCTGGACCTCGCCAGAACCCAGACCCACAGACAGATAGGCGCCGTCACATGACCACTTGACGGACGAGATGTAGTCACGTGACTCGAGCAGCTCGCCCACGCTGCCCGTTTCGGCGTTCCACACGTAGACGGCCTTTTCGAGGGCCACAGCTACTTGGTTGCCGCATGACCAGTCCAGGAGGTTCAGGTAGTAGTCGTCGAGGATTCCTGGCGCGTCGAGTACACGTTCAGGGCACGTGGGCACCTTTCGTCGGTTAACGGCGGCCACAGCGGGTTTCACAGGCCGGTTGTAGACGGATCTCAAGTCATGGGTTCTGCTAGGAGGAGCAGGTTGGAACTCCAGGATTCTGTGAGAGAGCGAAATTCCACATGCGTCTGCGATTTCTCGGTCGTGGGACGTTCTGAGCGTCTCACGTGAGCTGTTGGCCGACTTTTTGACGTTGGTTTCACTACTCTGAGGGTCTCTCTCGGTGGTATCTCTTTGTTCGGGTCGTTCGTCGAGTTTGGTGACTCCCACGACTTTGGGGATGAATCTGTCGGTGACAGCCTTCTTCTTCTTTGGGCTCAGCTGAGCGGGGTTGTTGGGGATGTTGGTTTTCGACGACCAATCGTTAGTGACGACATTGAGCTGGAGAATGTTAGAAGGAGTGGAGTCAATGACACTCTGGGTCTTTTTGGGCGACTTGAAGAGCGACTTCGGCTTGGAGAAATCGCTCTTGATGGAGAAACTCGAGTAGTCCGCTGAGGAATAGTCCGAGAGCGAGTTTTTGATCGAGCATGAAGTGGTGGAAAGAGAGTCCTTGTAGTCCTTCAAGTAGTCCTTGTGGAAACTTGGTTGAGGAGGATGCGAGTTTGGAGAGGTGAGGGTGAATGCAGAGCCATATCTGGGGGTGACTGGCGATTTTGCTGACATTGTGTGAGTTGTCAGATGTAGATGAAATGTTGGAAGCGAAGAATTGGCTTGACCAGTTGTGAGGACTAGATGTTATAAGGAGGTTGTTATTGATTGCCCGATTGGGAAGATATAGTTTAACCTTATTTTGAGAATACTTGAATCGGGGGTTTGAAAGGTGTATATTTGAGTAATGGGGTGTTTTTATTGGGGAAAAGAGTATATAGGAAGTGTAGTAAGATGATGGAGACATGATTTACGTCTTCTTCAGTCATTTTTGGGGGCGGTACCAGGGTCCCGGAAATTCGTGTGGCTGGTAGGCTGTACTGTGATGAAACCTTAAATATAGAGGAAAGTGAGATCTTGTGAGGCCAATAATAGAGATATTCGAGTGGGAGAAGCACCAGGAGAGTCGTTGTGAGTCATACTATATAACAGTAAAATTTATATAGCTCTAGCTTGTCTACATCATCCAATATATTGATTCCACCATTCTCTCCTTCGAAACTCTAACACGCGATGAGCCGGTCTGTGGGGTACAGAGTGATAGGGCGGATAAAAGCCTTCGAGACAAGATTCGAGACATTCGGCAAGGATGAAGGATGTGTCGGCAGGCGTTACAACTCGTGTGAGGTAATTTTTGGCGATTCCAGGATCAACAGAGATGTGAGGTGTGTGGGGCAGATAGTTGTCTCTGCTGGAAGATCAAGAGGATATATAACACGAGGGAGTCCTTAGAGCTACTACATGGGCCGTTATCAGTCGATTGCTTTGGTTTTGGTGCGATTTGGACCATTTTCGATCGAGTTATGAACTATTTACAGTTTCGATCATTGTTGCCCGAAAGACAATGCGTGAGAATAACACTCGGATACAGTGAAAGAGGGCCAAAGATATTATGTCAAGATGCCACATGGATACAGTGTCACCGATGTGGCAGAAGTGTCATATGTATGTCAACTGAGATCTGATTGAAGCATGAGTGTATCTTCTCTAAAGGAAATCTTTCGAGACAGTATACAAGCACTCTGCCTTCTAACATTCGACGTGTGCTTTTTCGGCACTCAAAAACAAGCTTGTTAGTGCCACCCGCGATCGTCACTCATCTTTTTATGGCTTCTAGAACACCATCGAGAGTGTAGAAGTTGTATATTAAACGGTTGTTGACACTTCCCATTTTCAGACCTCAATCATGCATAAGATTTATACGATAAGAAGTTCATTTTGAAAGGGAAGGCGGATCAAAAGCTGGCAGGAAAGAGATATTGAGATGGGGTTTCTTTGATTGTACTCTAAACGACTTTCAGATACGACCTATATGCTCGCTTAGATACTTTTGCTATCTCATCGCACGATACAAGAGAGGTCATTTCAACACTGTACAGTGAGAGAACTTTATCAAACATGCGAGATGAGAGACTAATAGATGTGTATTGTGCTTCTGAGAGGTGGAAATGGAAATAAAGAAGCCGACTTGCTATCTTCAAAAGTGTCTAGATCACATCTTAACCTGATGTTGACGTTTTTGCTGCATTTAGACACTTTTGGTGATGTTCACTTTTGTCAAGTAAGCTCTTCGGAATGTGCCCTAAGGGTCCCAACTAATATAGTTAGACTCCAAATAAGCTGTGATTATCACCTAAAAGCTGTCAGATACTCAGAAAATTGGTACCCATTATCACCACACATACAAGGAACAAAACAACAGATCTCCCGTTATCATATCTACAGTATGTTCGCAGTTATAGCACACACCCACTCCTTGCGTATATTACGTCATGCATACTTTCCATCCCATTTGGGTTACCCTACCCAAATAAGCTTTTGAACTCCCAACAGTATATAAAGACCTTCTCCCCCGTACCCCTTTTTGCTCCTTACAAATCTCTTTGCCTTTTGGCTTAGATCAAGTGTAGTATCTGTTCTTTTCAGTGTAACAACTGAAACGGCCCAATTTGGGTCTTTTAATGTTACAACTATTTTTGCAACAGGTGGGTCTCTCTCTGGGCTTGCTCATGGAGACCCGCACTGTGTCGTTGCCCTTACACTACCGGCTTCTGACGCTATCTATGTCGCAGTTTTACTGAAACTGCTATAGAGGTGGCGTCAAAGGCGGCAGTGAAGCAGTTGACATTATATGTGGGGTGAAGGCAAGTTGGCTTCAGAACCGAATGTGAGACTCTTGGAACTTCGCTTAATCGCACCGCTCAGATACAGTGGCGTGTATTTGTGTCACGTTCTGTCTCAGTGCCCATGTCATCGAACTAAGGAGGTGATGTGTTACAACTTTAACGCAAGAAAATGCAGACATGCTAACTAGAGGATGATAAACGCTCTATGGTGGGTGGAATGCCACAAAACCGGTTCACCCTCTCAGTTAACCCCTCAAACACTCTCCACCCCTTGTCCCCTTCTTTTTTTCTCCACTGTGGACCTCTCTAACCCCTCAAAAGTATCTCCACCTGTTGTCAGACACCGCTCCACTCTATTGCACCTTATCATGCTGAAACAATGAGTTGAGATGTTTATCAGATGAAAAGTTGGTGAAAAAGACGCAAGATCGACCCTCGCGGTCACGTGACTCCGCGGTGGCGCACAGAAATACGGCCACACGGCTCAGATACGTGTCACTCTTGTCTTACCCCTTGCCAACATTGTACATTCTACAAGTATCTTGCTCGGCTAAAAGGCTGGTGCAAATGGTAAAACTGAGAATGAGGAATATCGGCCAAAAAATGCAACCGAGGTGATAGTCGGCGCGAAAAGCAACTCTACCGAGTCTACCGAGGGGATGCCAGCTCCCACCACTTGTAACGTCTTATCAATAGATGCCTTTTATTGGACTTAGCCTGGAAATGCTTTTTGGTTGGAATACTGAGTTTTAGTTCGCTCGCAAACTTTTAGTTGTGATTTTAGTTAAGGTTCGAAGGATCTTCTCGTGTGCCTTGATGGAGTGAGGTGAGAAGTGAGCATGCGGTTCGGCTGGATATACGCCTAGCAAGTGATTAGTAGGCGAAACACATCCAGATTCGCAACCCTAACCCTCTCACGGGAGCCCTTGGCCCCAGTGCCCTCCACTCAACGCCTTTCCACTTCAACTATCCCTCAGACCGTTGACATCCGTCATTTTAGCACCCTTTGAACGCTTTTGGCCCGGGTTAGGGTTGTTTTGTATCATATATGTAAATAAGGTTTGGGTCTACTGTTAGGTCCACCGCTTCAAACGGCTAACCACTTGGCTAAAAACGGCTTACGGAAAATACTCTAGTTCCGTTGAGTCGTTGAATGGCATTAGTGTGGCGGTTGCAGCGATATTTTTGCCGCTGAATCTGCCTGGTGCCCACAAAAATACCCGCTGCAGCGTTGCGGAGATAACGGAGTTAGACCCACATTACGTTTATGACCTATTTAATGTCTGAAGTGGTGCAGCCCAGACGTAGCAAATGGAGCAATGTGGAGTAGCCTCTCGTCGATTTGATTTTCGAGGAACACAGAGGGACAGACAAGAGGAGGGGGAATGTGGGGGCGACATGTGGGGTAAGAAGACGGGTGGGGCAAAAAAAAAAGATCTGTAATAGTCTTCTTTCCAAGGCCCGATTTCCGTTCATGTGCATTCTATTTTTGTCCTCCACTTTGTCACATTCAGTTTGGATACAATGAACCAGCTTTACATTTATACACGCTTGTCACACTTTTCAACACGTAAAACCGTCAACCTTGTTCTTAAAATGGAGGGGCGATTGGCGGGTGTTTGAGCGGTGTTTCAGGCGGAAAATGCGGTGCAATCTGGAGGGGTTGGTCACGTGAACCACCCACTGTCCGTCAATCATCCCCTCTTGTTCCACAGTCAGTCCTTTCATACGGCTCTTGACCTTTTACGGCTCGGCAACCTTGTTTGTATATGAGTGAAAATCAATCGAGTGTATAAATTGGGAGTGTTGTGTGGGTGCGGGCGTTGTAGTAAGCCGTTCCGGTGCTCGTCTTGCGAGCGATGGCCGTTTCACCCGTTCAAAAATAGTAGTTCCCCACCGCTCGATTTTCGCCGAATTTCCCTCGGTTTAGACGATATTTTAATCACCGCCTGTAGTAATGCGCGTTTTAACGCCTCTAAAGTACCTTGTGCATGAAAAGAAAGTCTGGCAAAAGAGCGATAGACAGAATAATACCGGCTTGGACTCACGTTTGCAACACGACTTCGGGAGACTGAGAATAACCCCACGACGGTTCCGTATCTGTGGTACAAAAAGGCGACACAAAAGGCGACCAAAAGGCGACCAAAAGGCGACACAGTCTCCACAACACACACTACAGCGTTTACAGTGAGTAACTTGGGTAACACAAGAGGCAGGTGCAACGGAATACGACCGTTTTTGTATGCCGCCTGTTCGTTCTTGGCCATGACCAACGGACGTTTGGCAAGGTCAACTTCATATCCGACGAAAAATGATACCTCAAGATGCAAGAGCGATGGACTTTCTACCAGTCAAAATGGAAGCGGCTGAAATGGGCAATAGAGGAGGAGTGGTAGAGGATTGAAGTGGAAAGACGCATTTGTGCGGTGAAGAGCAGATATGTGGGTTGTGGGTGGTTGTTGAAGTGGTGACAACCAACTTCTTCTTGTTTGGTTGTTTATTGCTTCTTTTTCCAGCCACGCCTCCTCTTCACTGACACATGTCATGGTGGAGTCTGTGAACTGACAGAAGCAGACGTTTTGCACATTTTGCACAGCTTGCAGGAGTTATGGACTACTGGCTATTAGGGAGTGTCGTGTTAGTGCTCGAGACATGTTCTAGTCTCTGTGTGACCATGTGTTGCACAGGACAGAGCTCTGGAAGAACGCAATCTCACTTGACAGTAACCGGTGATCTGTGAATAATCTCTCTGCGCCGCAAACAGCATCCCAGACTTTCGCTAGAACTCGTCATCCACCTCATTCACCTGACTCATTACCAGCTGATCTACCTAAACTATACTAACATAGACCAACGATAACACACTAGTGTCTTTCACTTAATCCCTTCCGACCAGACCGACTGAAACCAGTCCCAACCTCTTCTTTTTCCCTTCGTTCTTTCAAGACCGCGTCTTTTCAGGCCAGGTCCCCCCAAAATTCACTCTCTACTCTACTACAGTCCACAGTCCGCCAATATGCGCGGAGTCTCCACAGCGGATCTTCTGGTACGCAGGAGTCCCAGTACTAGCGCTTCCAACAGTCAAACGAACGTGGCTGAGCGTCACGGAAGCCATGGAAGTCACGGAAGTCACGGAAGTCACAGAAACTCCGACAATTCCGTGAGCAACAACAATAGTCACAGAAACTCGGAAAACAGCAGCCACAGCAACTCGACAACCAAGCTCCAGTTGCCCACAGTGTCCACACACCCGCCGCCAGACACGCCCGTGAATCACACGC
The DNA here is from genome assembly GCA_001600535.1 of Yarrowia sp. JCM 30696. Taxonomy (NCBI): domain Eukaryota; kingdom Fungi; phylum Ascomycota; class Dipodascomycetes; order Dipodascales; genus Yarrowia; species Yarrowia sp. JCM 30696. The sequence goes on from BCKG01000006.1 coordinate 141,322, forward strand.
ACCTCAATCTCTCGTATGCATCGTCGGCGATTCAAAACGCCGACTTCCGGTCTCGGATGAACGACTGCCATGACATCCACGTGAGCGAAAGCAGGGCGTTCTTTGGCGTGTACGACGGCCATGGAGGTGACGCGACGGCCCTGTGGTGCAAATCGAAGCTCAGACCGCTCATTTACGCCGCTCTGGGTGCCGTTCACGAGCGTCCAGTGGGTAACAAGCCTAGACCTAGCATGTACGCTCGAGCGATGAGTGTGTCTCAGTCAGTGGTGACAGATAACGCAAATACCAGCGGAGGAAATGCGAACACGGCATCAAACACGTCAACCAACAACCTCCAAGTGCCCAACTCAACCAGCCAGAGTCAACCACGATACTACACGCCTGATCTGTCTCTCAGAATCTCAGCAGCGTTCTATAAACTCAACGAGTGGATCGTCTCGCGATCAGGGTACTCGCTGGGAGGCGCGTGTGCCACGGTGGCGTACATTGAGCACACCAGACGCGAATCTCTGGCTCAATCGTCCAACAACCACGATGGGAGCATGATCACACGACTGGTGGTGGCCAATGTAGGAGATTGCGTGTGTGTCATGAGCCACAAGGGCCGTGCTCAACGAATGACAGCCGACCACACTCTTTCTGCGTCTTCGGAACGAGAACGAGTGGTGGCTAGTGGAGGTCTCATCACCCACAAAAAGGTGGATGGCCTTTACAGAGTCACGCGATCTCTGGGAGACAAGAGCTTCAAGCGATACATTTCTTCGCGGCCGTTTGTGTCCGATACAGTGCTTGGAGCTGCTGACGAGTTTCTCATTCTCGCTTCCAACGGTCTCTGGGACGTGGTGGACGACCAGACTTGTGTGGATCTCATTCGACATATTGACGACTGCAAGGTGGCTTCTGATACTCTGGTTTCGTACGCTCTGAAACACGGAGCTGCCGATAACGTGACTGTTGTCGTTGTTCGTTTTGTGTCCTCAGACATGTGCAGAGAGTATCCTACCCAGCTAGGTGAAACCACGTCGATCATGTCTTCCGAAGGTGAGAACAGAAGACTTTTGTCCACTCGACGAGCCTTTTCTCAGTCAGGATACATCCCTGGCCCTGGTTTGGCTACTTTGAACGAGTCCAAACGTGTTCATGATCGAGTTTCGCGATTCACAATGTTCGAGACTCTCACCAGAACCCACGATGCCATTTTCGACAATCCTGAGAACTACAATGTCATCATGGCAGCTGCCGAAATGTCCCTCAAGCTGCGAGGTCGAGTGGGACCTTTAGTTTCGACTTCTTCCGACCGAATGTCCGAGAGAATGTCCTCAGACAGAATGAACAGTATTGTCAGTATGGGAACTGTGTCATCTTGTTCACCCAGGTCTTCTCTGACTTATTCAGACGATGAGAGTAGCACTCCTGCAACCTCCATGGCCAAACGACCTTCCATCTCCTCCTCTTCATCTTCAGGCTCTTCTTTCAACAGACGTTCGCAGTACATGCGATCACGATCTCAAGTGTCTGGCATTGCTACGTTTGAGCAGCTGGAAGAAATGGAGGAACTGGATCGTCTTAGAAGCGTCAACTACTCTGGCCTGGCTCAACCAGGAGACTTGCGAGCTATCACTGACACTGAGTCTGCTATTGAGGAAGACGACGATGAGGCGCTTGAAGAAGTGGACACTCAACTGGAACTTCCCAGAAGCAAAAAGGTGCTGTTTGCCAACTCCACACGAAGCCAGCGATCGTCTGCTTCGACCCTGGAAGTCGCTAGAACTCATTCCTCTGCCTCTACTGCTTCTTCTTCGGCGACTATTGACGACGATACTGTTGCTGAACGGTTCACCAGCATGTTCAACAACTCTCGACCTGCCAGAAAGATGTCTCGAGCTTTGGAGAACATCTCTTTTGAACCTCGAAGAGCGTCGTTTGAGAAGGAAGAACGGGATTTTGAGGGATCAAATTCGTCCAATTCGGCTTCCAATACTCCCTCAGGCACTCCTTCTGCTTCTCAGTCGTTCATCTCACTCCAGAGAGAACTACGAGATAAGGCCCACGTTGCCAGTCATCATTTGACAGGAGCAGCTTCAGCGGCCAGTGGACTACGACACCCCCACATTGGAGGCTTCTTCCCTGAACACCACCACAGCCACAACAGCCACAACAGCCACAAGAAGAGCAACTCAGTGGCCATTCCTTGTCCTGATAAGGGAGGTTCAGGCAGTAACTCCAGAGAAGGGTCTAAAGAGCGGTCTTTCAGTGTCCAGCTAGGAAACGCTCCTCACCATATTAGCCATTTGCTCCATGGTTCAAAGACACGGCTCTCCTGAGAATTCAATCGGGATTCGATATCCTGATAAACCAACAATCTACCACTGCCATAATGGCGACAATGCTACACAGAGTAGCACATCTAGAGCTCCAAGAAAGGAGATAAAATAAGCCCCCATCGGGCAGTATTTATATTAATGTAATTTATTAAGCTAGAGGAGGAAAAAAAGTAGACCTATGAACGTAACCTTTGAAATGATTACCCAAAGTTATCACTGATAAATGCCATAAAAGCACTGTGCTTGTACGTGGACACATGATGAGCCAAGTGACAGTCAGATATGAATTATTGTGTATTACGTAATCACAGCCCTTTAAAACAGTCCAGCTAGTTGCCACTCAGACACGTATAGGAGCTTTTGGACAGTCTACCTGATCCTTATCTGTTGATGTCTCATATCAAACTAAACTACCATCCACCAGCAGCTTGGACTTAAGCTGAGACTTGTTACAGTCCGTCCCTCTCTCCCTCTATCTATTACTCCAAATGAATATGATTACCTAATGACTGCGTATATAACTGAAAGCAGAAGGGAGTGGCAAGTGCATCTCTTCACTCTTCACTCGCCTCCACCCTCTACTTGACCTCCACCTGCTCGACATCCTCGTCAAACAACAAGTATCTGAGAATGTCCGACAACGTGACCACGCCCTCGAGCTTGCCGTCGCCGTCCACCACGTACAGCCGATGCAGCCGGGACCGTCGGATCGTGTTCATGATTGTGTCGAGCCGGTCCTGGTTGGTGCATGTGTACACACCCTCAAAGTCCTCGGGCCGTCGCATGAGAGCCTCGCCCACAGACAGCGTCAAGTCCGTGTAGATGCCGCCCTTGATGAGTGCCAGCACGTCCACGGCCTCGTACACGTTCATGAGCCGGTTGTGGGCGTCGATGATGGGGATCGAACTGACGCGCGCGTCCACCAGCAGCTTGATGACCTGCACCACGGGCGTGTCCATGTGGGCCGTGGCCAGGCCCTTGAAGACGCCCAGCTTGGGGAGCGAGCAGATGGGCATCATCAGGCCTCGTGTTTCCTTGCAGTTGAGCGCCACAAACTTGAGAATTCGGTACTGGGTGAGCACCGAGACGACAATCTCTCGGCCCGTCTCCTCGTCCCGGTCAATGAGCGGGATTCGCTTGGCCTTGCTCTCAATCATCTTTTTGCATGCCTCGAAAATGGACTTCATGGGGTGGATCGAGATGGTTTCGATCGGTTTGGCGCCCACCGCCTTCTCCACGTCGCGGAACCCGTCCAGCGTGATTTTGTCAATCTCCTCCATCTTGTCCGGGTTCTGGAAGTAGTACTGGATCACGTTGATGTAGTCTGCGGCGGTGAGAAGGCCGGCAAACTTGGACGTCTTGGAGTTCCACAGAGGCGCGCTGACAATGTTGTTTTGCAGCAATATAGTGAGCGACTTTCGCACCAGCAGCGCCGTGTCCAGCACAATGAGCCGGAACGACACGGGCAGAACATCGTATGCAGATTTGGATTGCAGAAACTGGCGGATCGAACGCACCGCCTGTTTCTGCTCGTTGACAATGTGCACCGACGACGGTGGCGTGTGCGTGGCGGAGGTTGAGTCGGCCAGGGGTGTCAGGGTGGTGTTGTTGGACGGAGTGTTGGATGCCACCACCTGCTCAATCGTCACGTCTTCGGGCGACGCTGACAGGTGCGAGACCTGCTCGGGCGAACGGGGTTGCATGTCGTTAGGCACGTCTTCCACTTCGCATCTATCTGTCATTGTGAAGGGGTCTTGTGTGGTGTGTGGTGTGTGTGTGTGTAATGTTGTGGTGTGTTGTGTGTGTGGGTTTTGTGAATTTCTTCGTTTTTCGCTTAGATATCGAGTAACCCTTTTTTCAGTTGTTCTTGCAGTTCGTGGACGTCACTCTGTCGCTCGGGAAACCGCCTATCGTGCCTGTATCGTCACAATCACTGTTGCTGGTCCTCAGTGTTGTTGCAGAGTGGGTGAATTTATCGACGTCAAAGTTAAGCTAAAACTGGCGTCACGCAGTGGTGTGTTTAGTAAGCGACATAGAGACGGTATAGAAAACTTGGAGAAACTGCTGTAGTGTAAAGTGGGTGCCAGAAAACGATGGCCGTTGCCAGATTCAAGATCGGAGCTCTGGAACACCGTTTTTGAGAGATGTCCTCGTCTCCCAGCAAACTCCCAAATGAGGCAAATATGATTATGTCATCATAAATGGGAGAAAAAGGAGACGACAAAAAACAGGGTATTTAAGTGAGGAAAATGAGTGGAAATGGCTTCCAACTGATTCAAATACATCATGAAAGCTAGGATTTCTCATTTTGATTTCTTTTCTACCCTCAATGCCTCACCTACCTTTTGTTGACTACACTTGACCTATTTGTTGAGCTACACACTGTCTTAAGTAAAATCATAATATTGGGTTGGCTTAGTAAGCATCTTCTTCAAACTGGCAAAAACTCGCTTCCTCGACAGGAGTAATGGACGCGAGCCTCGGCAGCAGACATGACCATGTTGCATCCTCGGCAGAGAAATCGGCGTTCTCGAGGTCTGTTCATGAGAATACTGAAGGGTGTGGTAAGCCTCAAGTGAGTGTGGACTTCGACTGAGCTTTCCAAGTGCATTTATAGGTAAATATATATCCACATTTTGAGGCTGACAAGTCAGATTATTATATGAAGGGGTTATGGAATGTGCTTGTACCAGAAACAAGTACTTGTGACCAGCCTCAATGGAGTGGTCAAATGGATAGGTAGTGTGTCTGAAGGAATGGGCTGATAAACTGTTAGAGAAGGTGATCATTCAATTGAGTGCTTAATGAGCTCAAGACACTGACGATGAGGTGCACTTTTCAAATGACCTCAATATGAACTACCAGTACCGGGCGTACCCCGGTAGTAGAGAACAGTATCTTCAAGTCAATGTACTTGTAGCCTTCGTGCCTTACAGTCTGTCAGTTTATCGTAAGAACACTTAGGACCCTTACATCAAGTCTTCATTCAAGATGGCCTTATTCATACTGTTCTTTTTCCTTGACAATGCTGTCTATACTATAGTCAAGTCCTCCGAACACAGAAGATAGCTGTTACGATCGACATTAGAAACCTCGGTACACCATATTTAGCCGATCAAGACTTTGTTTGGCCAAATAGAACCTTTGGACGCCTTACAACTTGCATCAATACATCTCTCTTGCCTGAATTGTCTCAGATCCTTCCGAGATGATATTCAAGATCCTGCACTCATATAGAACCTTGGGGTACTTGCATCTTCAGTTTCATCTAGTCATAATTCATTTGATATACATATTACGGTGTGATAACACCAGAGTAGCTTTTAGCGGTACTATAGCAAGAGGTAGTAATGTGAAAGAGAGAACTGGTGCTTCACTCACTAATGCTTCTCATTAGCTCGCTCAACAGCACTCCACCTTGATTCTTCTAACCTCTCTCTCCTTACCCTCCACCTTCTTCAGACTAATCTCGAGCACTCCATTAGTCAGCTTGGCAGAAATGTTGTCCTCCTCAACGACAGTTCCCTTGGGGAACTTGATCTGTCGCTCAAAGGCGCCGTTACGTCGCTCGTTGATTCGCAGATTCTCCTTCATGTCCTCGTAGGGGTTTCGGAAGACTCCCTTGACAGTGATAAGTCTGAGGTCAGCATCAGTTTCCACCTCCAGGTCCTCGGGGAAAACTCCAGGAAGAGAAAGATGAATCAGGTACTGCTTGTCGTTGTCATACAGATCCATGGGAGGAGCAAAGGGAGCTCCAGTGGGCTTGGCGTCCTGGGTCAAGCTGTTATCGTGAGATCGCAGATGAGGAAGGTAAGGTCGCTCAGCGAAAAAGTTGTCAAGTCGGTGCATTGTAGGGGGTTGTGTTTGTGTGTTTTAATGAAGAATTCAAGGCAAGATCTCGCCTCTTTATATCTATTTCAACTCGGATCTGTGTTCATGCCTAATGTGTAGGATAACGTCTAATAGCGTTAACTCCGGACCGAGGGTCGGAGATCTGAACAAGGCTGCAGAGGCAAAAAACAGGCTACAAGAAAACGGAGTTCACTAGAAGAATCAGCAGATTGAGGAGAATCCAGATCTACAAGAACATTCCACACATTCCGGCTACATCACCCACCATCATCACTCTACCACTGCACAGCCTTCTAGCCTCCCGCCGCACCTTCTAGAATGGTAACCTTAAGGATCATTCCGGAACACCTCAAGACACTATTCAGGCAGATTTAAAATACAAAAAAAGACGTTTTAATATATCATCCGAGTCCCCGAACTCCACTGACGCGTTTGGTGAACTCCATATCTCTCTATAACGTCTCTAGCTCCCACAGTACGGAACCCAACATTTTCCTACATTTTCCCCAAATCTCGTATGCACAGCCATGCATGTATGTGGGCTGATAATGTACAAGGTTCAGGCAACATATGTGTTACACAAACACCACCTGATCTGGAGCCTCGGAAGACGGAGAATATCGCCGGAGACAGAGGCATTGCCAGGGTGCTATTACCCTCCAGCTAGTTTGGTCATGTGAGCCCAAGTAGTGTAGTTTGAACACGCTCAACTAGTTTAACCAAAAAAAATAGACTATTTTTACCTGTCATCAAATGAATTGCTTTTACCATTGTGCAACGGTCAAAAAGCACTTGGACAAGATGAGCGCAAGGATACCGGAGCAATCACGTGATCACGTGACCTCCCACTGCCCCAGAAAGATGACCCAGCCTCGCACTGTCTCTGGTGTCTCCGCACGTGGTGATATCACCCCATAACTTTAATGTGGTCTGAGGTTTGAGTTGTGAGGAGGAGTAGTGCTGTGGTGGTTTCTAAAGAGGAGATGGAGCTGCAGGAACACTTTATTCGTGTTCATCACGTCATTCCAATTGGAATGGTATAAATAATTCCCACTTTTGAGCTATATTTCTCGAGTTAGCGTGATGGAGAAAGTTTAGTCAAAAGTTCCAGAAGGAATCCATGCATTACTCAGATTGTTGTAAATAGTGCAATTGCTAGGCGGTTGAAGATATTTTTTGCAAGTAAATAGAGTGTTCCAAGATAATTACAGTCTATCAACCTCCTGTATCTCTAGCAGCAATATTCCACATTCTACACGCTTCTCAAAACAACCATCTAAACAACCTTGCGATAAACTTTGACTAAAATGGTGGATCCGGGGAAGTACTGGTTTTATAACACTGTAGTGCGCTCCACGTGACTGCTCCGGGTCTTCTCGGGCTCGCAGATCCACTCGGAGACTTTGTGGAGAGATTACTTCTTTTGTAACGGTCGCTTTCTGCCAAGCAGATAAGCCTACGTCATGATGCTCGCAGAGGTCTAATCTAATCCAACCTCATGTTTCGCAACCTTGTTGAGACGGTATAAAGGTGTAGAAGGGAGGCGTTGTGGGGACTTGTTCATCAAGAAGTTTTTCAACATCAGAAAGTCGTTTTATCAACACCAACAAACACCAAGTCGTTTTATCAACACAACCAACACAACCAACAAAACAGTTTAGCAATGCGCCATATCATTGATTACATTGACCACCCATTCCGAGGAGTTGGCGATTTGACCATGTCTTCTCCGTTTTTGGACAATTCCCTGACTCGATCTCCCACATCTTCTCAGGCACCGCAACTGCTGTCTTCTTTCAAGTTTGTGCCTCAGATGGATCTCTACAACAAACCTGACCGAATCCGGGTCTCTCTTTCGCTTCCAGGCGTCAAGATGGACGATATCATTGTGGAGTTTGAAGACGAAAGCAGAGTTCTGTCTGTTAGTGGAGAAACCTGTTCTGAGACAGATAAAGATAGTCTGGGACTGGTGATCAACGAAAGACAGTGTGGAGAGTTTGAGAGACGAATCAGGATCCCCCAGGGTGAGAATATTGACCCGGATCATATCACCGCCAAGCTGACTAATGGTGTTCTGGAAGTGGTCATCCCCAAGATTGAGGGTAAGCCAGACCCCAAGAAAGTCAGCATTGAGAAGGAGTAAGACGAAGAGCCATGTATTATTATTAGAAGGAATAGATTTATGATTGGAAGGGAGCTAGAGTGGCGAGAATGATGAAACGGTTCAACGACACATGACTAGTTTGAGTCTTCTTTCTTAGTGTAAAGTCTGAACCCGATGTCTAGATTGTCGAGTGGTAAGACACGAGATGATGTCACAAGTAGATACAAGTACGTAGCTAGACTTAAGATGATGTGCTATAATTAATTTTGATGACCAACCAGTCAAACCTTTCAAAGCTTCATCACTTGATACAAGTAGTCATCTTCATGAACTATTCACATGTGTACAATAGACCACGAGACATGTCTGAGAAGCTGTTTTCTTTTTTCATGCGATGGACTTACAAGTACACAAGTGAACGATGCAAGTACAGTAACTACTTTTTTCCCTGTCATTCAATATTACAGTAATACAAGTTGTACCACAGCCATATGAGAGATCTTCATGCTTTATCTCACTTGGATAAGGCAAGATAGTCTACAAATACCAACGTGGATCATCACTTTCACAGCATGTTTCATGGTATCAAAATGACCGTCTCGATCTCGCCAATACTCACATGTCAATTATTTTACACTTGTATGGCACAACACCCACAACAAATAGTTCACCCTCCTACAGCACATCGTCAATACTCATTTATTCATTACTCATGCACTCTTGGGTATACACCCACAGCAGACACAACTCGGCCACGCCTCGTTAGGTCTCCTTATCCCAAATCCTCACAGTATGATCGTCTCCTGCAGAAGCAAACATGGGTCTAGTTGGATGCCACTGCACACAGTTCACCAGCGACGAGTGGCCCTGCAGAATGGCAATCAGATTTGCGTCTGCCCGGTTCCACACGTACACTCTCGAGTCCTCCGATCCGCTGAGAACCAGCGAGTCGTCGATTCCTCCGAAACACGAACGAATCACACAGCCGCTAGGACTGTTGCCAATGTACCGCTGACACAGCCGCAGCTTGCAAATGTCCCACAGCTGCAGCTCATGCACCCCGTCGCCCGTTTTGGGCCCCATAAAGTTGATGAGCGCGTACCGCGAGTCGGCAGAAATGCACACAGACGTGGTCTTTTGCGACGTGGCCACCTCGGCGATCTCCTCGTAGGTTGTCAGATCGTAGACGACAAAGTTGTGAGCCGGTCCGGGTCCTCCTACTGCCACCAGCCGCTTTCCATCGGGCGAAACAGCCGCGTGGATGGCCTTGTACTTCCACCGATGCACCTCCGTGCAGTCTTCTGCAGACCACAGAATCATAGTAGCGTCATCTGCACACGACGTGATGAACCGCTTTCCATCAGGCAACCAGGCACATGACACCGTGTGTGCGTGAATTCCCTCAAACACATGGATCTGCTCGCCGGTTTTGGCGTTCCACAACCGAGCAGTCTTATCCTGGCCTCCGGAAAGAATCATGGAGTCGTCAGGAGACCACAGCGCCATGACAGGGGCCGAAGTATGACCTTGGAGCCGTTTTTCGGCGGTATATGTGTCCAGATTCCAGATGATGATGGATTTGTCGCACGAAACAGAGGCCAGGTACTTTCCGCAGTTGGAAAACTTGATATTCCAGACCTCGTTCGAATGCCCTTCAAGCACACGGCTCACGCGGTCGGGAAACAGGTCCGGTTGGCCGTTGTAGTCCTCAAACAGCGACATTTGCTGCTGCGAGACCATGTGATAAGGAGCAGCCTGAGCCACCTGATGCTGCTGGGCCTGGGATAGCAGCGTGGCCAGCCGGTACTCGGGGATCATTTCCGAGGGCGCAATGAACGCCTGCAGCTGTGTTAGTAGCGCCACACGCGATTTGGCAGCGTCTCCATCCAGCAGTCGAAGCACTGCCTCTCTGGTTTCAAACACATGGTTGGACAAGACAGCCAGCTCGTGTGTATTGACCCCCAGGGGCGCCAGCTCTTCTCGTAACACCCTCAATCCTCCCTTATCGTCTCCCTGGGCCAGCAGCTCCAGACAGTGCTGTTTTCGAATCAGAAAACGGTACTCTGCCGGGTTAGTGCCACTTCTGAGGGTCACGCCGTCAAAGTAACGCTCGGCCTCGTCCCATTGGCCCGACGTGACGGCCTGACGAAGCTGGGCCACGTGAGGCGACTCCAGAGAAATGTTGCTTTCGGATTCCAACATTTCGGCGGTCGACTTGTACCCCAGGTCGCCCAGAGCCTGCAACAACAGCCGGGTCATCTCGGTGGTGTTGTAGCCTCGGTACGTGACCGGTTGCCGTCCATTTCCGTTCATTTTAGCCAGTCCAGTTGCGCTTCTGTGGCGTAAGCCCTTGTGTTTCTTGCGAGGAGGCACGGTTGATAGATGTCGAGTGATAAAGTAGTGGCCAAAGTTTATTTGGCAGATATGATTGATTAGTAAGAAAGGGGGGTGTTTGTGCGGTGGAGAGGGCGTGTGTACTTGGTTCTCGTACTGGTACTGTGGTTGTTGCCTGGTAGACCTCGTCTATCAACAATTGGCAAGTCAAAGTGTATCGTGTGGATAAGGAAATTAGCTTGAGTCAGTTGGGTGCTTACGTAATGAGGTGTGGATGAGATAGAGGTGTGGAAATGATCCTGGGAGAGCGGTGAGGGTGGTGGTTTAGACGGAATGTGAGAAGAGTGGGTGTTGCTCTGATATAATGGGTATATCTGTTGTCTATCGACTTGTGGAATGGTGGGCGTTATAAGATTGCATAAATGGGATATTATTTAGAAGAGGTGCAAACGGGGTGTTGAAGGAGGGGTTGGGAAATGGTGTGTGGGGAGGCAATGAGAGGCGGGGGGAGGTTGGGGATGATACTAAAGGAGGTTTGGGGGGGTATCTTGTGTGTTGCTTTGTATTTTACCATGTCGTGTTGGATTTGTAGGTCTTTGTTAATATAATCAGTTTACCCAACTATAGGCTTAGGATGTGGCTTTATATACTTGACAAAAGTAGATTAACCTTAACTAGCACATTGAAGTCGGCTGAAAGCTCGTTATTGGTCTTACGGAAGAGCAACTGACTGGAAAATCTTCTTAGGGCTGAGTAATAGGTGTTTTGATCCTGGACAGACAGCTTTCATACTTTTCCTGTAAGAATATCTCCATAATTGGTGCTGTTCTTCACTCTTCTGCACTCCTTCAGGTAAGCATCCATAACTCTGTGATAAATCATTTTGCACAAAAAATGCAGTTGATCGTGTGCACTCTGACTAATAAAATGGGGAGCTAAAAGTCTGATGCGTTATCACTGTCAACACCGTTTCTAAGAAGTGGTTTTAGTTACATTGATAGAAGAAACGAAACCAGTTGGTGTTTAGAGCAGGAAATGACCTGGGAAGTTGCTCATTGGAGATTTGATTGTCTCCTGCATTCATGGAGATGGAATTCCATGACTTCCCTAATATTGCAATCCAGCTATTGTATTCTCATTGCACTATGAAGCTGGACATGCTGTATCATTGTGAGAAACAACACCACACATATGGGGCAAAAAAGTAGACTCAAGATATCACCTCTAATTCTACAAGTACTTGTGTTACTACTGCTGCTGCCGCTAAAGCCGTTCAGCCATGTCCGTGACACCAGTCTCAGTTCAATGTAACTTTACAACCTGACATGGTTGCCAGTGCCCCAGACTGACAATGACTCTATGGACTCGCTCATGAAGATCATAGTGATAATCAATTGCAACTATCAATCTCTTTCGGGGCGGAAAATTGCAAATCACAAGTGCCGTCCCTTTTCCCTCGAATACTGCTCGTTTTATAATGTTCGGCATGACGCAGATCTAAATACAGAACGCCCACGTGCCCAAAACACGAACTGTAGTCCCTCAAAAGAAATGGAGTTCTACGATTGAATCAATTTGTCGAATTCTTCAAAGCCAATGACTTTTGAAAACGCCTACCCAGTTAGTCATCTCATTGGACTGGCACTGACAAGGCATCTACAAGTAGTACCAATACTCCACTAACAGACACGGAAGGTGACATCACTGCCTTCCGTGAAGCCTGTTCCTGTCTCGGATCATTTGCTCATGTCTCAGTCATGCTCAGAACACATAGATTGAAGATTCGTCCATGATGGTGGCAAAAAGTAGCAATACGAGCAGAGGTTCCGGTATGTACTGTCTGTAGAAGGCACAAGTCCAGACACTTGGAAAACAAATGGGGAAAGAAGAGACAGCAAAATACTGGCCGACCACCTGTTGCTGCCACCCATTGGCCCCAATGTTGCATCTATGTCCGGATATAGCTCACCTCCTTCTATCCGTACGGGTACCAGTCTCATTGTACATTCCTGAAACGACGAAAGCTCCAGGCTCCATCGCAGCTGACAAATGAAAACGTCAGTTTGAACACGTTGGACTTCCCCTCATGGCACACGTTCTCAACGAACACGGTTACGCTTCAAACGCTCACCCTTCTCTGGGTTACACTCCAGAGACTCTCTGCCTTTGGACACGGGCGATTATCAGTGAAGCCAAGAAGAGCTATCCATTCTAAGACAGTCTAAGAGTGTGAGACGAGACACGGTCAAAGTACAGCTTGAGACGTCTCAATTGAGCCACCTTAGACACAACACCTCATTTTTCAAGCCCACCTAAAAACACAACACAACATGTCCACCTAACAAGGCACCTACAAGACCAGAAAAACACCCCCAGACGCAAAAAATAGCCAATCACTTGTCCACCGGCTTCCCCAAACGACCCAATTAACTCTAGCCCTGCATCCGCTCGCATACCACGTGCACTATCCGGTGCAAGGATGCGTCAATGCTTATCGAGATAAAGAGCACGTGGGGGTGCACGTGCGGAAACCAACGTGCCCATACCGTCGCGTGGAGAAATGTGGCGTTTTATTGGATGCCGAACGAGGAGACAAGCCGTTACGAAGGAGCATAGCCGTTTCCTTCGTTCTCAAGCCAATTGACTCTATTGTCGCATTCTACAGTCGCATTCTACAAGTACTGTCTCGTAAATCTCTATAATAAATTAACTAATATACTGGATATTGTGTGGAGTAGACGCCTCCAAGTTTGGTAGTTGTTGTTTTGCGAAGTACTGTACAGTACCGGTACTCGTACTTGTAACTCTCATCATCAACTCAGCAAGTCGCTGACTTTGAGAAACCCCCTATCCTTCTCCTTATCCTTCTGTCCGAGCATCAACAGCGTCCTGCTGGCCTCAAATGACTTTGTATCTTCAATCTTGATCGCACTTTCCGGCAGTGCGAAGTTCGAGGCCGTGGGACCCATGCTGGGAGTCATGCTGGGCGTCATGCTGGGAGTAGAGCCAGACTGGCCGCTCACCTGGGGAGTTCCGAACGAGAATCGATCCAGGGGACTCATGCTGCCAACGGGGAGCATCATGGGAGTGCCAGAAATAGAAGACGCCGGCGAACAGAGATTGGAGGGAGGGTTGGAGCCTCCAGAGTAGCTCATACTGCCTCGGGCCTTCTTGCCAGGCAATTCGGGGCCGTTCAGGTAGATTTGCTGGCCGTTCTCGACGGAATCAAGACACGCCTGGAGGTATCTGACGTACTCGACTGTAGCCTGTAGAATGGTGAGCTTGTGGAGTCCAGCATCGCCCCCTTCGGCAGCTATCGACTGTCGACAAGCCGGCACGAGCTGTTTCAGGGAGTCGAACTCCTCGTTCATCTTGGACCGTCGACGTCGCTCGATGGCGCTGTGGGCGGTCTTTCGGGCAGACTTTTTCAGCTCCTTGTCGGGTCGGGGCTTCTTGTTGACATGGCCAGGCATATGGGTGACATGGCTGTTTGTCGCGTTCATCATCGGGCTCTCCTCTTCGAGAGGATCGAGGCTCGACAGCTTTCGCTTAGGCGCCTCGTGCTGCTGCTGCTGCTGCTGCTGCTGCTCTTCGGCTCCCTTCTTGTCCTCGTCAGAGGAGTCGGAAAAGACCTGCTGGTGCTGGTTAATCGGGGGAAGGCCGGGGGAGCTCATGGCGCTCATGGAGTTGCTGCGGCTCATGGAATTGGTGCGCGAAATCGAGTTGTTTCGGCTGTTGGGCGCCGTGTTGACGTGGGGGCTCATGTGGATGATGGTTCGTCGACGGCCCGGAGGCGGCGGGAACTTGTTCTGGGCATTCTGGCCGTCCGCCGAGTTGTTGGACTCAATCAGCGGCGGCGGCAGGCTCATGGGAGGCACCATGTTGCCAATCGACGGCAGCGTCTTCTTGTACTCGTGCAGAGTGCCGCTGTGGGGCGGCGACGGGATATGGGGAGACGACATGTGAGGCCTGGGGTAATTCGGGGTAGTAGGAGAGTAGTGGTATCTGGGAGGCGGAGGAGGAGGCGGTGGGAATGGCTGTTGTTGGCTGTGAGGAGGTTGGCTGTGAGGAGGCGGTGGGTTGTGGTTGGGTGTGTGGTTTATCTGGTTCACTGGGTTCCCCTGACTGGACTGCCTACCTTGACCCTCAAAGCCATATATATTGCTACGCTGACGACCCAAAACCTCCACACGTGGACACGAGCGCACGTGGGTAAAGTTAGTCGTGTGAGGGCCGCTGTTTGTGTTTGGAGGAAGATGGTGTTGTGTGACCCCCGATGGAGGCGCTGGGGGAGGGACGGCAGAGATGACGGCCATTCTTTTTTTCTGCGCGGCGAAAAAGCGGTCTTAGTGGCTCGATACACAGAAGAAGAGGTTGCGGAGCGAAAACAAAAGTGGCAAACGCTTCCAGAGAAATTCTACACCCCGTCCACACACCCATATAAGTCCCATGGTTCAGAGACCCAAGTCTGATAAGAGTGTGGAGGCTAATGCACGATAGACTCTTCCAATCATCGCCATCGATTAACCACGTTTTATTAGAGTTACATCATGTGACGTTGGGGGGTGTTGTGCGGGTCTGAGGAGCATACTGGGGGTAAACAGAGGGTGGAATATTGCTGTGGTGTTTTTTTCTGCCACAAATATACACTATTTTCCTCTTTTCTTACCAGCTTCCGCCACAAATCCTCCAACTTCAACTTTTCCCCTCGCATGACCACATGCATCGACGCCCACTACCAGGCTTGATCTACGCACGTGGCCATGCGAAATAACGTTGCTGCAAGTTGCCGTGCAGAAACAAGGTTCCAGGGCGGAAAACCGTGAGAAGACGAGGTAGATCTGGTAGTGGTTGTAGACGGTTTTGAAGACCGTAGTCTTGTTCACCAGGGTCAGCTTATTATTTTCCACCCTTCAAAATTCGATTTGACGTATTTTTCGTTGTGTTAGAGCGGAATTACCTCCTCCCCCCCCACCCTGGCACGCGAGGTGGTAGTGTGACCCAGTTTAGATTTGTGCAGAAACGGAAAGTCTAAATGTCTTGTGCACAAAACCGACGAAAAAATGAATGTGGAAAGTTGTACAAAGCGCAAAGTAGAAAGAAATTTCCACGGAGATGGAGAAGCCGTTGTGCGTAACAGAGGAATTTTCATCACTCGACTCTGGTTGTCCTGTTGTCCAGATTTCAGGCGTATCATGTCTCTCTGTTTCTTGTCTCAGTCCCAGTTTGGACACATATTCCCAATAATATCAATAATTATCCGTTATTGAATAATACCGGGTGAGACACGTTTTCCAAGCCTTCACTTTACGGGCCTTTTAGCTACGGCGATATGCTATGCTTGTGCTGAGTATGAGCAGGAACAGAATGCAACACAACTCTGAGAGAAAGGTGGCTAAAGACACGGGGGTAGATGCGTTAGAAGCGGATTTCGTGGGCGATTCAGGTGGTGTAGTCGGTGTGGTTGCTGCTATCCCGGTTCAAAAGTTATGCACGTTTGACTTCTTGCTTTTTGTACGACCTATTATCTCGTGTTTAACCCCTCAACCTCTCACACGACCTCCAGGCCTGTCTTTTTCTCTTTGCCGTGTCATCTATGGATCGACAGCCATGCCAGTCTCATTGTCGATTGCAAATAACATTCGGTTAACGTTTGGCTAGAGGTTTCTGATCCGGGCAAAACATGGAGACGTCTAAAAGGCGTTAGGGCAAATGTGGAGTGTAGAGAGTGGTTATGGGGGTTGCTGGGGGTGGTGCGGTTAGATTTTCTAGTTTTCAGAGCGATCGAGTGGTTTCTGGCAACTCTGTAGTGTTCTATGTCTGCAGACACTTCATATAGGTGTGGCTTATAGAAAAGCAGTATACTTGTGACTCCGAGCTTTTAGTAAGATTCGAGTTGCAAAGCGGGCTCGTAATGTCTTTGTTGTCCTTAATCGTGAGTTATATTTTGTATAATACTGGTCTGGACTGGAAACAGCAGTACCGGTAGGTATGATACTGACAAGACAAGGAACCGGCTAACAACGGCTGTAGACGTAAAGAAACAGCAAAAACAAGAACAGATTCTTCCTAGTAGAATATGACTCACCACTATCTACCAGCTTGTACCAGTCCCCTGTATCACCACCACATCTTAGCACTGCCACCTAGCGCATCTGTTGCATCACTCAAATTGGAAGCTAAGTAGTCAGCCACCTACGACGCTGGAGCGATGCAAGCCGACGCATTTGTCTTTCTCCGCCTGTAGAAGAATAAGAGAGTGTTCCTTTACTAATGAACAATATGTTCTTTTCTCTGTTTACCGAATTTTCACAGACCTTGGGATGCTGTTATGGTATCTCTTCACCATAGATCAGGGCTCTACCTTATTAAGGGCGAAATCACCTCAGAAGCTACTTTTTTTTTTCGCCTTGTTAATCACGCTTATCAAACAGTCGCAAAGCCCACAAATATACTCGCAAATCGCTTTTCCCCTTGCTGCTTTTTTTTCCGCCCTGAATATGTAGATCCGAGTCATTGTGGGGAAGACTCACACGACAGTTTGGTTCGACGTCGAGATTTTAAGCTTAAGCTTTTTTGCGCACACGAGCCAAGCTAAAACCTCAGCGCGGCTTTGTTTGATAACGCACGTGGGCACACAGACTGCGGGATAGGCTGTGGAGAACGCGTCACGTGCCACCTTGGTGGGCACTCAAAAAGCTTGACGTGGAGGTGGGCACACCTAGGAGGAAGGGAAATCTGGGGATACTAGAGGTGTTATTAGGCTCATTTTGATCACGTGAGTCAGGCGAGTGCGGTGGACTTGTCCGTTTCCATTTCTGATCAGTTTTGGGGGAGCTGGAATGCTTTCCATTGCAAGCAAATATTTAGACACCCGATTTTCCCCCAACCTCCACCATCTCCTTCTCCCCATCTTTTAGAGCAACTTTCTCATACACTATTTCTTCGTATCTCCTCTGGATCTCGTTCTGGATCGTCTTCCGCACGGCAAAAATGTACATCGATGAAAACTGAGATTATGAGTGGAGATATATGTCTAGAGCCACATGAGGTATTAAACAGGTGACACGGCATAATTGCGCACGGCTTTTTTATTGAACTATGATAAGATGACGACTGATGTTGATTATGTAAGCATTTTTGTCCGCCTCCTTTCTAATTACCTCCTCTTCTTGTGAATGAAGGGACCCTCGGCTTTGCTGAAAAGACGGGATTTCTCGTCACGTGTCCAGCCAGTATTGTATATATAGCAGTTGGTCACGGCCGAGTGCAAGAGGGCGTACTTTCTCAGCTTTTCCTGCTTGATAAGCAAATATCTAACAGGAAAAAGAAGAATCTCGTCAACTAGATTCTTGGCAAGGGAGAAAGAAGTGGGTTTGCGGAACTTGAACTTCTCGAGCAGGTCACGTGACTTGAACAGCGCCGTCTCGGTCTGCGTCTTGAACACCGAGTCACGTGACTCCATAATAGTCCCCAGTTTCTGAGGTCGAAACAGGGACGCTCTCCGGGGGGTAGTAGGGGCAGGAGGGTCAGCTTGAGGAGTGAGGTTTCGAGACACAATACTGACATCAGACTCATTAGTCAGTGAGTCACGTGATATAACCGATCCCGTGATGTGTTCCTCTTCCTCGTCTTCTCTCACGTGACACACCCATCTGAGAGGACTGGGAGGCAGGACCCGGATACCTCTGGCCTGTAGGAGCTGTCTGTTTCGCAGGTTGGCGACTGCACGTGACTTGGAGTTCTGGTAAGGAGTTGACGGGTCACGTGCGGGCTGGGCAGGAGGTGGAGGTGGAGGTGGAGGTGGAGTCACGTGACTCGTGGTCACGTGACCCTGAACTGCCGGGGGTGCCTCGCTCGACTTGATCAGCGGCACTATATGGGCGATCGAAGCCAGCAGCTCTGCTCTAGGAGGCGAGTTTTGCGGAGAAGCAGCTGGCTTGGTCACGTGATTGATCGCCTCCGGTTGAGTCACGTGAGCAACCTGGCTCAATGTCACAGTTTCAGGTCTCTTTGGAGTCTTCTGAGGAGTGAGAGGACTGTTGAAGTGGGCGTCAGCCGTTGAGCACGTGACCGATCTGCTGAGGGAGTAGTGGTTTGGAGACGTCACGTGAGTCTGAGAAGTCACATGACTTCTAGCCACCGATCTGATGACGCTGGTGGAGTTTTCAGACAGAGAGTAGGTCACCTTCTGTACTCCATTAATTTGTCGCGAAGCCGTCAGAGATCTTGATACAGCTGAGGGTCTGGGTCCAGTGGAACGACTTGCGTATGTCAGGTTTGCAGGTTTCGTAGCTGTGGGTCTAATTGGGGTACTTCTAGGCTGGTTTCTAGGGGCAGGTCTTGAAGTCGAATGAGACCGCGTCATAGGCTCAGCTCTGACATTACTGACTCGGGGACTCCACAGAAGCTCTTCGGAAGAGCTACTTGAGCTGGATCTAGAGCTTGAAGTCGATCCTCTTGAAGAGGGTCGAGATAGAGCGGGTTCATTAGCTGTAGCCTCAAGTCTTGATTGGACTGTGTTAGAGGATGAGGACTGAGGTGTGAGCTCCTCTTGGCTGTGAAATGTTGTTGATTCACCATTGTGGTACTCACCCAACAACTCCCCATGAAGAGTAAACTGCTCATACTCCTTTGGAAACGTCAGGGTATCTGCTAGAGACAATCTTCGTTTGGGGGTCTTATCCTCCCCTCTATCGACAACATTGAGAGTAAAGTGGTCAATAGAAGGAGTGTATGAGGTTGTAGAAGACTCTCCAAAACCATATCCACCCACAGATTTCGATCTTGACAATCTGTTGGTAGAATTTGGCTTATCTCCGTTATCTCCGAAGGTTGCAGTTTCTCTCACAGAAGACGACTTGTAACTGTAAGAAGTTCCGCCAGAGGTGTATCTGCACGAGTCAAACCCGTATGTGCCGTTTTTGGACTCGGTCTTTGTATACTTCAGAGTGGGTCTTTTAAGCTTGAACTCGTCTTCATCGACCATCTCAGAATATCCTCCAGAAAGATACCTGTCCTCTTCAGACTCTCGAGAAGTTGATTCTTTGAGAATAGACACCAGCTGGGTCTCGGATTTGGACTTGAGGATCGACTTTCCTGAGGAAACAGATCTCTTCTGGTACCGAATGTTGGTTTCTGAACGACATTTGGAGATACTGGGGAGTTTGAGAGTATCGCTGAGCTTGAGAGTCGATTTGAAGCTGAAAGAAGGGGTATCGGAAGTAGACGAAGACGCTTCAAAGCCGTATTCTGAATAACTGTCTTCATTCAAGTCACTGTTGTCATCTGGATGACCACCATCGCCTTCACTGAAACGTCTCATACTGACAAAGAGGATAGAAAAGGGTACCTGGCGGGAGTTTCAAAAGAGTCGCTTGTTCTCTTCAAAAAACGGCTACTCCAAGCCATCTATATCCCACGTTCCATAATCTGAATCCCTAGTTTATGCCCGAAGGTGTATGGCAGGTGTGGTGTGGTGTACCGGTAGGCAAGTGTGTGGAGTAGTATGAGGAAATGTCACGTGACTGTAGATATCTTGGAATAGAGGTTTGATCAGTTAATTTGATACTTTTGTCCATTTGCACTCGTCTACAGTATTACCAGTGCTATTTTTGTCCATATTTTTAACGCACAATGTTACGTCGAATGACACAGAAATGGGGTGTAATATATAGAAAACAATAAGGCAGCAGTTCCTGGCAATTCTTTATACTACTTTCAAGCTAAATGTTGCTATTTTTTTTTCACTCTGTAGGACTTTTCTTCTTCACTCGTGGGTCACCATAAACTCCTTGTGAATTGCATCAACTAATTACAGATTCAACAGTCGAGGACATTACAAGTAGTTTATGTGTTACTTGAGTGAATGACTCTCACTATAGCTAAGTACCAACCCCTTGAAGTTGTCATAATGTATGTCCCAAACTGACAGACGTCCTTTCATACAGTATGCCTTTTCACACTTACAATACATTTCTTATTCAGTCCACTCAACCCAGTAGTTATCAAGTAACCATTGACGGTCAGCTAACACTGCCTTCTTGTGTTTTTCGTACTCTTCCTTTCCTAACTCTTCCTTTAGTGCCTCTTTACTTTCCCCCACCATGGTTAGAGCCTTACCAACAGCTTTGAGGAACGGTTCAGGGAGATCTAAACCATGTTGAGCCTGGAATGTGTCAATCAGATACTGCTTCGAGTACTTCCAGACTCCCAGTGTTCCGTTTGAGACACCAATCATCAAAAGATACTCTTCACTGACCATATGTTCGTCAACGTCTTTGAAGAAGCATTTCACTTTTTCAGACAGGATGGAGGCCCTCTCAGACTCCAAATCAACTAACCCAGTGACTATCCCCGTAGGTTTATACACCAGACAATATCTGGGGTACTTTTCGTCTTGATAAGCAAAATATCGACTCTCCCGTTTGCTTCCTAGGCCTGTGATCGATCTGCAGACTTGAAGACGATGTCTCGCAGGCATATCAATATTGAAAAATTCTCCATTGTAAATTGCAAGCCCCACAGGAGCTGCTCTTCGAGAAACACACTCAAGTGTGTTGAGACAGCCTTTAGGAGTTGTGTAAGAGATACACGATTTGGCGCCCTCTAATTCAATGCGAAGACTGTGAACAGCAGCAACTTGTCCTGTCACTTGCAAAAAGTACGGCTCTTGGTAGGGCAAGAGATTATGTGTGACTGGATCTTTTCCACGATACTTGACTTTCAAAAATGGAGATCCTCTTCTGAAATAAAAATGTGCGGCTACCTCGGAAGAGTGTCTGTTTTGACGTCTGATTCCTTCACCCCGGAGTGGTGCCTCATGGCTCATATTGACAGTCATTTGTTCTCCTGAAGCAGATAAATTCATCAGTTTTCCATCAAAAACAACCCCTTTATCGTGATAATCCCACTGAAAGCCGTTTTCGACTTTTTCGGTGTCTTTACAGACACAGTAAAAGTCTTGGGGAAGAGGCTCATCGACAAAAGTAGGATAGCAGACCTTGTGAGAAAAGTAGGATTTTCTCTTTGGTTTAACCGCCAGGTAGTTCGTAGCTGCACTCAACCAGCTATCCCATTGGCTCTGTTGAACAGAGTAGAAAGGGCACTTTTCCAGAAGCCGTTTCTCAACAACATGGTCTGGAATGGTGTCTCGGATTATTCTGCTGACTTGCCCAAGAGCAATGATATCTTCAAGAGAAAGATACTCGCATATCTGCGTGAGAATCTCAACTGGAAACATGTTAGAAGATAAGATGTCTGTTGACGTCTTCTCCTCACTTGGAGCGTTAATAATATAATATTCAAGTTGCCATTTTCGCTAGTGAAAGCATCTTTGATTCTAGACTTGCTTGGAGTCTACTCATGGTTACCCAGATAACACTTCACTCGCTCGATCGTATGTCTACTAGTACCACAATATTTCCTGCTACGTTATATTCCAATATATGCCAAATTCATCAGTTATCCTCCACGGTCTCCAGGTACTCGGCCTCCTTTCGGCCTCGCTCCATGTCAATCATCAGGAACAAGCCGATGGGAGTGATCAACAAGACCAAAAGCAGATAAAATGCATGCCGCAGGTTGTGGGTCTTGTCGACAATCAGACCGACAAGAAGAGGGCCCAGAACAGAAGAACCCTTGTCGGTGACAGAGAAGAGCGAGAAGAAGACAGCTTCCTTGCCTCGAGGAATGAGCATACTGAACGTCGACCGACACACAGTGTTCAGACCTCCAAGAGCAAAGCCGTACCATACAGCAAGAACGTAGAGCTCCCAGGGGTTTTTCAGACCAATGTTGGTGAAGAAGAAGCCCAGAATGCCGTAAGCAGGAACAGCAGCTGCCAGAGAAACCACCACAACGATGGATTTGATGGGAGAAGCTCGAGTTCCGCCAATCAGAGGAGTCAGCTTGGCTCCAGAGATACCGCTGATGACCACCAGCATGCCCATAACCGCCAGATTGGCAGGAGACATTCGCAGTTCTCCCTGAGCAAAGAGGACAGCCGTGGAGTTGATGGTGGTGATTCCATCAGACACCAGGAACCAGCCAACAAGGAACAGAGCGACGTCTTTCATCTGACGGGCCTCCTTGAAAGTCACCAGCAAAGTCTTCCATCCATACGTGACATATGACCATCCTCCGTTAGTCACTCGATCAAGAGCAGCGGTCCAGGGGTGGTTCTGGGGGTCATGCTTGACGGGAAGAGGAGGTCCTGGTCGAGGTTTAAGCCAGAGAACAACGGGGATCTGGAAAATGAGCCACCAGAAACCCACAATGAGAAGAGCCAGTCGAAGGGACCACGTGGTGGAACCAGTGGAGATGACCAGGTAGATGGAGATGATCTGGACAATGAAACCAGCTAGGTACCCGAGAGCGACACCCGTTCCCGAGATTCGTGCAGAAACGTTCGCTCGAGTGTCGATTTTGGCGATTTCTGCCGCGGAAGACTCTCCAGCCTCGTAATCGGGGCTTGTGGACGTCAAAAGAGGCGTGTTTTCGCTTCTGGATGCGGGTTTCGACGTATCAGAGGGCGTGGAAGGTTCACTGGGCTCCTCGGACGTGTTTCCATCCTTCATACCAGCAGCTAGAACAGGCAAATATGCGTTTCCACAAACAGTAGCAGCTCCAAAAGCGGCATTCGAAACAATAGCCAGGAAAGAACCAAGATAGTACCGTTTGGGAGTGATGAACACAAACAGACCTGTAGTTAGAGCACCGGCAATACCAAAAAACAAAAGAAGCTGCTTTCTGAACCGTCCTCGGTCTGCAGCACCAGACATGGAGATAACCACTACTACCTGCAAAAGAACAGACAGCGAAAACGTGTAGAGCGGGAAAGATGCGGTATCGATGTAAAAGCCAAAGAACTTGATGACACAAGTCGGTTGGGTGGGTTTCGCCTTGTGGTCCTTGAAAGTATGCACGGTATCGGGGCTCTCAAACAGCTGAATCTCATTGGATCTCAGGAACCAGGGCACTTCAGTGGAAAGACTGTTGTTGGGAGGGATTCCCGGATCAGTGGGAACTCCAGGGTCTCCAGGAAACGGAACTGGAGGCGAATCACAGGGCTGGGTGTGATCATCAGCCAAAACGGCATTCAGACGAGCGTATGATTGCAACAATTGGGGGATATATGTTGCCACGGCGACGACCATGAACGGCTCTGCGGCCCATGCATACGCGTACCATCCATACAGCTCTTTTTGTGTTGTTGCAACAATGTCCATTTTGAAAAAGGAGACTTTGCTATGCTGTTGAAAGCTGCTGAAAGCTGTTGGGGTCGTATCACAATTGAAATAGGCTAATTGTGATTGTTAATGACAAATAATTATCAGATGCAGGAGTATCAGGGGAATCGAACCAGGAGTGTGTGTATGATTGAAGCCTCTGTGAGTGTGAGTGTGTGTGTGTGATGTGTGTGTTTTGTGTGTTTGTGTCACTTAATCGCTTTTGTGTAACGGCTAATGTCGGTTATTGTCGTTAGTTAGCTGTTGCCGCCGGTAACCGAAGAATATCGCCAAAAAAAACACTCGAAAATCGCAAACCGCCTCACACGCAAGATGTCAACGTCAGAGGTCGAATGTTATGCCTCTCATGTTGTGATACTGCACCTCCCTATTTTAACCTTCCGAGATAGACTTCTGGAGATAAAGGTTTAATCCGGGGTCGAGGGGGGAGGTAAGTACAATATTGGAGCTGGATTATGAGAGCTGGAGCAATTTGGAAAGCACAGAGTTACTCACCGTCTCTCACTGAGTCTTCTGGTACTTTTATAATCAAAATATGTCTACTATTGACCATTCTAGACACTTCCTCAAATGCCCATAATGTCTAACAGTTATGCCCTCATCTCAACTTGTACTAAGACAACTTGATGACTAATTTGAGCGAATACTTTAGTGGCAACGTATGGAGTTTAGTATATGAAACTGTAGCTAGAGATCAGATCTATAACACTCGATACCTATCATCTCTCCATCAACCCCATAACATCCAATAATTCCATTCTCAGCTGCACCTCCTCTCTTGGGTTAGGGTTTGCCACTCACCGTAATACCCCCATATTTAGGTCTCATGAGAAGCATTATCCACGTGGGATATCAGCACGTGTATGGATGTGTGTAACGTGACTTGATTTTGAGGTGTATGTTTAGTGCATTTTGAGGCAAATGATGAAGTTGAGGTTTTGGGTGTTAACGACGTGTGGAGAGAAACTGCATCTTTTATACGACGTTCTTGGTACCATTGGATTGCTCTTCTTGGGCTGAATCGAATGCTACCACTTTCATTCCATTCTGAGCAGTATTGACCGAGCTCCTCCGTTTCCGCAATAAACTGGCATTTCCGTGTAGATACGACCGATTAAGCAGGTAAGAACTGTACCAATCCATGCACCTAGCCAAGACCTCCATGTTTATATACGCTGCATCGTTGTCACTTTTCCGTCGAATTTTTTTGTCAAATATTTTCCCTGACAACACAATGTTGCACTAAGCAGCCATAACAAAGCATGGCTGCCTAATCAGATAACTAGGAGTATCTACCAGTAGTATCGGTCAGCAAAGAAATTGAAGAAATGAAATCACTGTGACATGATTACTAAGCCATGTCTAACCTCTATGATCACGTGACTGCATTCTTTACTACCCCCACAATCCCCACTCGTCATTGTCCTACTATGCAGCAGTGGAATGTCCAACAAAAATAGTTGAGTTTAGAATAGCCTACATTTTTCAGACCCCCGCATTCTTATCACCCGTACAACAGCACACTCTATCGGGCGCAGAAAACAGGTTTATCGTCTCATTGACCACACCAATCGAATTACCTCGTCTCAAACATCACAACTCTTGTTTCAGATTTTCGCCATCTTGCCTGGATCACATTCTACACCCCCTGCCATTCTCTCTCCATTGGTCGCATAAACTAGTCTTATAGACGCCCACGCTTTAGTCTAGACCTTGGTCCGGGCGACTAGTAGGTGTGAATCTCACCGGAGAATCTATTTCTTGTTTCCTTTCGGCTCTAGGACGTGTTTTGGCGATTCTATCGTGTTTCCAACACTGCGACCATCTGAAACTTCACAACACCACCTGTGATGATCTCAAAACGCAAGTTATTGCCATTTATTGTCTTCCTGGTCATCTTTGGAACGTGGCTCAGCTTACCTCCGAGAAAACGTCACTTTGTCGACAACTGGAGACTCACAAACTACGTCACCAGATTAGGAGCTTCTCATAATCTGTTTGACGATACTATTGATCTGAGACACAAGAATGGAGCTCACTACTTTACGGTGCCAAGGGATCAGGGTCCGGTAGCTGGTCACGCTAATTACACCGAAGCATTGTGTCATCTGTCAGAGAAACTGATAGTTCCTGATGTTCAACTAAAGGAGGGAGAAAATGGTGTTAAAGAGGAAATTGTGGAATATGTGACTCAACTTCCAGCGTCACCTTTAGCGGAGGAGTTGACGAGTTACACTGAAGACCATATTTCCGGCCATCAGTGTATAGCCACCAAGTTTAGCCAGATGATGTTGGTTCTGGAACTGGGCTACTTTGCATCGTGGGGTTTGGTGGATGAGTCACGTGATTACGAGAATGATCCACGTGAGAAGCTGGTCTTGTCACGTGTCAGTTCGGGGATTGAAGTCGCCCAACCAACCAGTGTGGCTCAAGATGAGTCAGCAGAGGATACTGAAGTCATTGAGGATGATACTGAGGATGATACTGAGGAAGACACTGCGGAAGATGCTGAAGATTCGGCGTATGACAATGAGAAGCGTCAGCTCTTGAACTCACGTGCTCAACACCTGTTGAACAAGTACCCGTCACTGTTGAGTCACGTCAAGTTCAACGACATGGACTACTCAACATTTGTCGAGTCACGTGACAAATACGCCTCCAACGAGCCCTTCACCACCGACCACATGTACAAAAACGGTGACGTTGAAAAGATTCGGCACATTCAGGTCCCCACACTCGGCCCTGGACATGCTGCTTTCATGTTGCGTAAGACATTCAACTTTGATCCTATCAAAATCAGTCTTTCTTTCGAAGATGGCTCATTATGGGAAGATTTCACATTCGAAGCTGTTCTGAGAGGAGGTCAGAGAGCTGGAAGAGTCACTGTCAAGTACCCTGGGTACATTGACGATCATAAACCTGTGGATGAGTCTCATGACACTCTCTACTCGTTCCCTCACAATGACGCTCGTTTCTTTGGAGACCAGTGTGCTCCTAAGCCCGAAGATGTGATTCTGATGGGCAAAGTCATGTATGGAGCTGACATTAGCATGAAACAGTACCCCTTTGATGACGCTTCCTGGCTTACTCAGCAGGCTGCTACTGCCTGGCAAAAGGTCAAGTGGTACGACTTGAGACCCGAGTTTCTGAACAAGGGCTTGCTGGATTCAATGTGTCATTTTGCGCACACTAATCAAGGCGAGGCGTTCAGTGTGGAGTTTGGAGTGGGTTTCAAGTGCTCAGAGGGAAGACATGTTCCTAACTGGAACTATTATTTCTGTCAGCAGTTGCATTAGCTGATGGTTGTACTATAGGTAGATGTGGAGGACGAATTTAATATGCATTGTATTTATACGCAAGGGTGTTGTAGCTATAGGTTCCTTAAGCATTTAGTATATCAGTGGATCCACAGAGGTCTCGTTACCTATAATAACAAAGACTTCTCATTGTTCATCATACTTGTAACTGGAGATTTGAACGGATACTTCCCTAGCCTTCTCCAATGTCAATTAATTCAGACAACTTTTTTCAGACTAAAACAAGCCAAGAGACATTCTCTACAGTCTACAACCCCACAGCCTGTCTATCATAAATATATTCCTTGTAAATACATGCAAATAACACTCCTAGCTCAAACTTCGATGCCATATAAATGCTTTACTACCGGTAGGCCATTCCTAACACAGTCCAGTCCATAGGTTCACTCTGGAACTATTCCGGCCTCTCTCTAATCTTCGGTCCAAACATCGAAATCAGCTGCAAAATAGCAGTCAGAATAAACGTTCTTCCGGCGTCAGCAACGAACGTGAGGTTCGAAATGCCCAAATCAATAAATCCCTCAGTGTACAGCAGTCGTCTGAGCAACAGAGAGGTGATTTCACACACGTACACTCCACAGTCACTGCCGTTGCTCTGTTGAGGAGTAGGGGCAACCAGGAAGTTGAGCTTCTGGTTCAGCACAACTCCCAACTTATCGGCGACATTTCTGGCAGCAGAAATGTTGCATTCACCGACAGTATCGTAGTAAATTGCCTTTCCGTCCTCCACAGAAACCACAAGCAAAGACCAGTGGTTACCAGACACAATTTCCACATTGTTGTTGTCGTTGATGGGCAGGAAGATGAACGACGCGTGCTTGAAATCAGGCAGGAACTCGGCAACTTCTCTGGGATCTCCTTGTCCAAGCAGAAAAGCCATTGAGGGTCGAAGGAGGAAGATCTGGGACTGGAATCCAGCTCTCATGATCTCCAGACGCTCGAGATACTCGTAAACGAACGAGATGTTGTTATCGTTGAGCCAGTAGCCGGGCTGAAGGTTGTCGATATCCTCCTTGTACACTGTGACGTCGTAGAACTCGAGGACTACGTCTCCAGGCTTGTTGTAAAGCTGCTTCTGGAGCGTTTGATGCAACTTGAGCGAGTCCTCGTGTCTAAACTGCAGGTGCTCGAGTCTGTGGTGCTCCTGTTTCTCCACATCGACTGGCAGAAAGATATCTTCGAAACCACATGTCACCTTGCCGGGGTTCTGGACATGGAACGAGCGGTTAAACTCGGTCATATCGGGTACTGGCTGGTTAGGGGAGTCGGGGCGCATGAGGGGCGACTTGACGGTGGTTTTGGCACCCGCAGAACCAGGAGAAGGGACCTGGCCAGGGCTAGGGTGCTGGGGTTGGGGGTAATGATGCTGGCCCGGAATAGGGATAGGGTGACCAGGAACTGGGGGAGGGTACCCCGGGTTAGGGTGCACCATCTGGGGGTGGTGCTGGCCCAGGGTAGGGCTTCCCATCTTGGGACTGCCCAGGGGACTTCTGTGGCTCTGTTTAGGGCTCTGTCGGCTGGGACTGCCTGGGTTGAGGCTGTAGCTGTTAGGGCTGTGTCCTGATCCAAACGTGGTGCTGGCGGTGCTGTAGCTCGCGTTGGAGACTGCTGAGTCATCAGTTGCCGGTCTGGTGGGTTTGGGCGGTCCTCGATCGGGCAAGTCTGGACGGTTAATGTCCAGAGAAGCCCTATTGTTCGGGTTTGGGCTGGTCTGGATATGTGGCGGAGGGCTAGGGGACACCGTCTCGCTTCCCGGCCGTTTGTCAGCCGTTCGAGTCCTTGGTTTCTCCGCCTGACGCATGTATTCTCCAGACGCCCGTTTTTCGGACGATCTGAACGGACTGAGGTGTCGCAAACGTCGTCGTTCGTTGCCGTCCTCGTCCATGGACTTTCGCGAGTACCGGTGGTCCTTTGGCGGAGGAGCAGGGGCTACTTGAGACACATCTTCCAGAGAGATACCTGGTAGACGTCCGTCAGACTGTGCGTTCCGATCGTGGCGTTTGGATCGATGTAGCGGATTGATCTTGCGGGAGAATTTTGCAATGATCATGGTGGTGAGTGGTAGGTGGGTGGATGTGGATGTTTTGGACGGTTTTGTCGTCGTATTCTCAGTGTTTTGACAGGGGTTGCGGTGGTGAAACACGGATTATGGGTCACAGTTGCTAGGTGGCGACGATGGAGAACAGTGGTGGGTTGTGTTTGTGTTCCGGGTGTTTGTGTGTGATTTCCACCAGTTTCTGCCGGTTTCTGTGCCACTTTTGTGTGTTCTTCACCAGGGTGAGTTCTCCGTGGTAATGCAACTTTCACTTGTAAGCAACATTACCTTTATCATATCTTGTTGTGATGTTATTGTCGATTAGTGTTACACAAAGGTTGTATGGATGGCGGAAGAGTCGAGAAAAACGAAAAAATATGCCACAAAAAAGCTGATTGTGCCCTCGGTAAACATGATTAATCGTTACTAAATCGGCCCACAAGTACTCTCTACCTCTCTGACGTCATATCTAGTGGCGATTAGCTGCACCATTAGCCACTTACCACTTTTCTATTCTCTTAGCCACTCCCCCCACATGTACCTGTCATGTGCAGAGTGCATAACGCTGCGGGCGAAGATGACCATCGTTTCTGCCCAGAATAGCTCACGGTTACATTGCGAACATAGCCTGGAGCTGCGGGAACCTTGGGCTCACTCCACCTCGCTAACGGCCGGCCTCTAACCCCTCATCTTTGGCTTTCAGGCTGTGACGCAAAACTTTGCTTGTATCACGAGGCTGAAAGAGATGAGCAGCACAAGAGATGCTACCGATGAAAAGGGATCTAAATAAGGGGGTATGGTTGATGATACGTTGACTGAAGGTGGTATTTGTGAGCTCGTGAAGTCTTCTCTGTTCTCAATTGAAAATGTCTCGTTCTACAGTATGTCTGGTGTTCTTCCCGACACACTTCAAACTCACTCAAGTCTACGTGAGTCACCGTGTCTGAATACCTGCATCTTACCTGAGATTGTCTTTCACGCCACTCGCATAAATTCTGTTAGTTCCCTTCTCATGTCAGCTACATGCTACTCTCTTTTGTTATCCTCTTTCTCCCGTTTCATCTCATGACCTCTAACTCTGCAACTCACCGTTAAGGTGTTTCTAGAAGTGTCGATACGAGACATATTACGTCACACCTGAGTGGCGTACAATACTTGTGCTTGCATTGGCACTGGCACTAGAGCACAATTGCATCACTGAGGGATTTCCCGTGTAACTGAAGTGCTGGTAGCACTATCCCTTGATAATACTCAGTTATACCTCTTTATAACATGTCCGACCAAATACCATCAGTTCCTATTCAGCTCTTTTTGCTACGAAACTAAGACCTGGCTTGGCTTCGAACGTGGACGTTCAGAATTTGTTTTTGCCGTTCGTGGTAGCGTGACTCAGTAGCAGGGTGACCTATCGTGTGTATGTAGTATTCGCTTCGGGGTATTCGGTTAAGATAATCCGAAGATGATCCGATAAAATCACATGTTCCAAAAAAGCCGTTTTTGCCACTAAAATAGAGAACCAAGAGCGTTAGTGCGATAATGGGGCCGACGCCATCGGGAATAAGCAGATTCTGTCTGACAGGGACGTCTGTAACGCACCCTTTGGGTCTTGTCTTCATTTCCCACATTCCCCGTTTAACCTTTAATCTCCATCGATATTTCGGAGACTCGGATATATGCTGCATTTAACCGTTGAAACTCAGACTTGAACCTCTCCACATCTCCAAACACCACCTTTTGGGGCGTCCAAACTGCGAAAATGGGCCCAAAAGCGCGATTTCCCGCATCTGCTGCGCTCGCCAGACTGCGCCACAGGGTCACAGAGCTCACAGAATCAGCTCCTCAGTGGAACTTCTTCCAGCTGGTGCTTCTAGTCCAACTGCTCATCTTCCTGGACCTCGGGTTGATCTTCAAGACGGTTTCTGAGCCGAAACTGAGACTCCTTTGTGTGAAATGAAGGAGGGGGGAGTGACTCACGAATCTAGCCGTTCATTCGGTACTCGCATACGCTAACGGTCTGAGTACAGATCAACAGACAGCACAACTGCAGCACAGCCACTGTCTTTGTATATACTAATGATATTTATTGAATAGAGCATACGGTGGTGGGTAGTGGGTGTCAGAAGGGGTCGCGTTTACTATTTGTGTCCAGATCAGGTGTTTGGAGAGGTGTTTGGAGATGTGTCAGGTTCACACGTTCTCCAAGTAAGTTTAACAAAGTGGAAGATGCGGGAAATGGAAACTGAAATGAGATTTTGTGTGGTAGCTCTCGAATATGATTACACCTATGTATTCGTATCACATTTATCTACCAACTGGTATATGAATCTCTTCTCCACTGTATCGCGAACCTCAGAATTGAACCCCCAGGTCGATTGCACTCCTAACTAAGCTTCAACTAAATGATGCAACAAAGGGGGGGAGAATGCTACAAGCACTGGAACTGCTCATAATGTAGAAAAAGTGATGAAGCTGTTTCAGGGTTATTTTTTAGCAGCTCAGACACTTCAAGCTTCATTTTCGAGACAATACCACCTCATTATCGTCTTCTATGGCTATTTCTCTGTTCAGTCCTCTCACTTAGACTTCAGGCTCCACGTCAAGTAAATTAGTTGAGAAAAACACTACTGGAAGACTTGTCTCAAGCCCTAAATATGCCCCTAACCGGACTTTGGAGGTTCAGAATATCATTTTTTAACACACGGTGTATTGCCCAAACACCCCCTCTGACCCAAATGAGGCACATGTAACCCCCTCTCATTTTCATCCCTATCTATGCCCCATTTCCCCTGATAAGGTCGGGTGAGTATTATCAGTGAGTCACTCATACACTTTGGAACGTGTCATATTTTGCTAAAGCATTATTTTCAACCCTGCACTTGCTCTCCTGGCAACTTGTGGCTCCACCTACGTATATAAAACCACCATCTGTGCAGCACACCCCCTACGGCAAGTGGAATCGAACTGACGCGCTGAGTCACCACACCTCTCTCCATCTCTAAAATAAAGTTTTCTTTTTGTCACCTATTCAGCAGCTCTAAATCAATCTATCGTGATCTCTCTTTTTCCAGAACACCACACACCACACAACACCATGTCCGACGTCACCGAGCTCAGCGCCAAGCTGGAAAAGCTGGGTTTTGCCGAGCCCAAGATCAAGGAGGTGCTGAAGAACAAAAAAGTCGCTGCTTCGTTCAACGACATTCTCAACGAGGTGAATGTCGGTAAGGACGAGAAGCGAGCTGCCCTGCTGCACAACCTGGCCTCCTCCTCCAAGGACGCCAAGGACGAGGCTGTGCTCAAGAAGCGAAACGAGGTGGCCCACGCGATTGCCGATGGCCGGATCAAGACCAACGTGCAGCTGGATGCCGCCTGGAAGTGGGCCCAGGACCTGCACTCTGCCGAGTCGCTGGATCAGGCCGCTGGAGTGGGCATTGAGGTCACCCGGGACGATGTGAGCCGCGAGATTGCCGCCTACATTGCCGCCAACAAGGCCCAGCTCGAGGAGGAGCGGTACAAGGCGCTTCCCGGCGTCATGGTGGCCGCCAAGAAGATTCCCGCTCTCAAGTGGGCCAACCCTGCCGACTTCAAGCCTGTGATCGACGAGCAGCTCAAGGAGCTTCTGGGCCCCAAGGACGAGCGAGATCTCGTCAAGAAGAAGGCCCCCAAGGCCCCCAAGGCTGCTGCTGCCGACAAGAAGACCAACGAGGAGCCTGAGAAGGTGTCTGCCACCGCCATGTTCACCTCTGGTTTCCTGGGCAACCTGCACAAGACCGGAGAGAACCCCCAGGCCAACATGGAGCGAATGGTCGAGCATCTCAAGGCCACCAAGGGCCAGGTGTTCACTCGGTTCCCTCCCGAGCCCAATGGATACCTGCACATTGGCCACTCCAAGGCCATCACCGTCAACTTTGGCTACGCCCAGTTCAACAAGGGCAAGTGCTACCTGCGGTTCGACGACACCAACCCCGAGGCCGAGGAGGAGCGGTTCTTCACCTCTATCAGAGAGACCATTGAGTGGCTGGGTTTCGAGCCCTACAAGGTGACGTACTCGTCCGACTACTTCCAGGAGCTCTACGATCTCGCCGAGAAGCTCATTGAGTCTGGAGGCGCGTTTGTGTGCCACCAGACCGCCGAGGAAATGAAGGCTTCTCGAGGTGTCTCTGACGGAGCTCGAGGAGGAGAGCGAGTGCCGTCTCCCTGGAGAAACCGAACCGTGGAGGAGAACCTGACCGAGTTCCGAAAGATGCGGGACGGCCACTACAAGCCCGGAGAGGCCGTGCTGCGAATGAAGCAGGACCTCAACAACCCCAACCCCCAGATGTGGGATCTGGTGGCCTACCGAGTGCTCAACGCCCCCCACCACCGAACCGCCGACAAGTGGAAGATCTACCCCACCTACGACTTCACCCACTGTCTGGTCGATTCGCTGGAGAACATTTCGCATTCGCTGTGCACCACCGAGTTCTACCTGTCTCGAGAGTCGTACGAGTGGCTGTGTGACGCCGTCGACGTGTACCGACCTGCCCAGCGAGAGTACGGCCGTCTCAACATCACCGGCACCGTGCTTTCCAAGCGAAAGATCGCCAAGCTCGTGTCTGAGGGCCACGTTCGAGGCTGGGACGATCCCCGTCTCTTCACTCTGGTCGCTATTCGACGACGAGGTATTCCTCCTGGAGCCATTCTCGACTTTGTCTCCACTCTCGGAGTCACCACTGCCGAGTCCAACATCCAGCATTCGCGATTCGAGAACAACGTGCGAAAGTACCTCGAGGACACCACTCCTCGTCTCATGATGGTGCTGGACCCCCTCAAGGTGACGATCGAGAACCTGCCCGAGGACCACTTTGAGGAGTTCGAGATGCCCTTTGGCAAGAACGACACGCGGTCCCGAAAGGTGCCCTTTACCCGGGAGCTGTACATTGACCGATCCGACTTTGAGGAGTCTGCCGGCAAGGAGTTTTTCCGACTCACTGCCACCCAGCCCGTGGGTCTGCTCAAGGTGCCCCACAACATTTCGCTCAAGGAGGTCAAGAAGGACGCTTCTGGTAACATCACCGAGCTGGTTTGCCACCTCGACAACGATATTCCCTTCAAGAAGCCCAAGACCTACATCCAGTGGGTCCCTGAGTGTGCTGCCAAGAAGTCGCCCGTCAAGATTGCCGAGACTCGAGTGTTCAAGCAGCTCTTCAAGTCCGAGAACCCCCAGGGCCATCCCGACGGATACCTGGCTGATCTGGCTGAGGAGTCCGAGGTGGTCCACAAGCATGCCCTTGTCGAGCCTGGCTTCTACGACGTGCAGGCCAACTCTCCCTGGGTCACCGGTGAGCACACCGGTAAGGAGAAGAAGGGATCTCCCGAGAGTGTTCGATTCCAGGCTCTGCGAGTGGGATACTTTTGCATGGATAAGGACAGTACCGACAAGGATATTGTGCTTAACCAGATTGTGTCTCTGAAGGAGGATAACCAGAAGAAGTAGAACAGCGAGCGAGTTGTTCGAGTCGGTGTAGCATTGCTCCCCTTCGTTATATATAGCTGATGTAATGTCAATAATGTCATTTGGGGTGAAAACTGTAGCATTGTGAAAGTGACCGTAGAAGTGACAGGTGGAGCTCTGAATACAATTCTATACATGGAAGAATAGACAGTAGATACCCTGCATCAACGCCACGAGCTCTCTATATCTTACAGTACCCACAAGCTGTAATGCTCGTACGAAGGCTGTTGGTCTATGCTCTGTTTAAGTCTTGTTACAGTCTACACCAACCTCAAAATCCTCTGCTAGTAAGAATAGAGACCTGCTGAAATGAACCATGGGTAGTTTTCCATCTCGACACTTCAATCTTGAGATCAAAGGCTTTATAGATGAAAGGTGTCCCGCTTGAAAACACTCCCCGTAACTGTAGTCAAATTCAGAGATCGTGACTATCGCGTGCAGTAACATGTCCTGTTTATACAGGGATCTCATTGAACCGAAATAGCTCCTCAAAATACATTATCAGGCCATCTGAAACTAATAAAACATCCCAGCTACAATATCTTGGTTCTATTTGCAGCAACCACACTCTATCATAGCCACTCCTCATATTATGTCCAACTCCTACGATACTTCATGCACTCTCAAAAAGGGGTCTAACGCTTCAAAAATGAGATTTGATCTTGAAAATAGGCAAAAACTGACACTTCTGACTTCATTTATCTACTCGCTCACCCCTTTGATACTTCTCATCCCGCCAGAGTTTTGCAGCCATCTCCAGCTTATCAAAAAAATATTCTTCTCATAAACCTTGATAATAGATAAGTCAAAGTTTATCTCCCTAAAGGGGTGTCTCCAAGGGGCCAGCAACCATGTCACATTCATACCAGTGAGACAATTGAAGTTTGAGAAGCGGAAAGTGGGAGAGAAAATAGCCGAGGAAACAAGCGGCAACACGACGTATGCTTGTACAGTGTCGTTTACATACCTCAATTGCTCCCAAACCCTGGTCGGATATCCCTCTTGACTGCATATTCTGCACCCCATACTCCGTATTTGTGAAGTGAGAGCGACATAGAGGCAAACAGTATGAGTACGAACAAAAGTACATACGGCACAAGAGAAGAACAATACACGGCATCCCCGTGTGAGACCCCCTCCCTCTGTCAAAATACCATCCATTAGTCTATAAATAAAAATTGCTGTTAGTAAGATCTCAAGTCAGTTGTCGGTCACAACCTCTCTCTCGAAAAGGTCCATACGGACTGGACCCGGGTGCCCTCCTTGACACTGTCGCGCACAAAGCCGTCGCGCTTGGACAGACATATCTTTTCCACCTCGAGAATGTACATGCCCTCCTTGTACTTTTCGGCCTCCTCCAGGCTCTTGACATAGGTCCAGCCGACATCTGAGCCACACTGGGCACAGGTGATGTCCTGCACAATGTACTGGCCGGTGATCATGTTTTTGAGCACGGGCTCGGCCTTTTTCACGTTGACCACGTCGTCAAACAGAAAGGCGTCTCCGAATTTGCCCTTGAATGACTGCGTTAGTATCGTATTGGAGTGGTATCCCGGCAACCAGTCCACCCACTTGGGCTCCTGCCAGAGTTAGAGTTGGCGCAAGCTTATTTCCGTTGACTAAATGGGGCCAACCGCTACACAGGGTGAGACACCACGTGACTGGGGAAAAGGGAGATAAAGAGGAGAAACGAGGTGCTGACAATAGGTCAATGGGTCAACTGTCATATGATCCATGCCTCATGAACGACATCACCCCCCTCCCTTCCAATTACCTCCCGTCCCATCCCTAACTTAATTTCCGATTGTGCACGATTGTGTTGGGCAGCACAGAACAGGAGTGCAAGTGCAGCCTGGACATGCTCTAACTCAGAATAAGCACCTGGGACCTCTGGATAGCTCCCAACACACAAATCACTACACTGGGCGTGTCATGGAAACCGGAAGAAGGTCAATCTCTGAAGCTGACCCCCCTCACTAGCCATCCTCCTCACCCCTCCCTCCTACTCACCTTGCTCTTGAGATCGTCATTGCGGCTGAGATGGGACTTGCAAGAGATGCAGCAGTAAATGCATGGCTCATCGAAATAGTGGGAGCACACAAACCCCATGAGAATGATTTCTGGGCCGGATTGAAGGTATGGTGACGGTGGTGGTTCTTGCGGCTCCTTCAGTAGCCCAGATTGAAGTGTTTGGTGTGGTGTGTAGGGGAACAGGAAGTCAAGATTCAAAGCCTCCCGTTATAAAGAGCGGTTACTGAGCCATGTGCTTGCCCTGTCGAGTGGGTGGATATACCTAATATATAATAAAAGTGAGGGCTTGGTCACAAAGTTGGCTTGTGCAATGCCAGACCATGGCCGGAAGTCCGCCACCGAACCTTATGGATGTGACATTGGGCCTGGGTGAGAGGGGCGAGGGCAAGATAGGGCTAAGAGGTGGGTCTGCCGCGGCTACCGTGACTCGTGGGCCCTTTTTTGCTCCTTTTTCCGTCTTCAAACGGCCGCTTTTCTCCTCCACCACCGTCTTTATTCTCTCTATGCTCACATTTACTTTTCTTGCCTTACTTTCTTACCCCATCTAACTGCAGCTGTCGCAAGGTTCGCGGTGGTAGTGTGTCTGCTGACTTCAAACAATGCCTGAATTAGTGCCGTGAGAAGGAGTATAAGACGGCAAAGGAGTACAAAAGGAGGGTGGTTCTGAGGCGCCTGGCTCTGTTCAGCTGACTCATTCTTGCTCGTCATGTGCTTGTTCAGTCCTCTCTGTTCTCCGTCTTTTCCTTTAGCTCAGGAGGCGACAGAAACGGAACCACGGAGCGATAGACAGATGCACCAAGATAGTTCGGCCGAGTGAAGGGAGGTCAAAGGGTATGAGTGAGGTATGTAAATGCACCAGGAGCGTACCATGAGGCGTACATATTGCATGTCCGCGGCCGTTCCTGTCGTTTACAGGGAGTGTCAGTGGTGCTCAATTTGGATACCGCACCATGGAGTATCAGAGTCCAGAGCCAGAGTCCAGAGATAGGACTATTGCACTATAGCAACAGTAGCTTTGGGCCACTGGATGAAGAGATAAAGAATGTGGGCTACAATTACGAGTATCAGCGAGTGGCACTGTGGCTTCCCAGTTGCATACTGCCGTTACCTCTACTTGTAGCCGTTACTTCGGTATATGCTCCATGTTGATCTATACTGAATACTGCAAGTGCAAGAGTATGTAGGGAAGTGAAAGGGCAAGTGAAAGAACTTGAGAGATTGTATACGCCTGGTAGAAGTACGAGTACGTCGTAATATATGAATTCGTGCTTGAAACACCCTTGTTCAACGCTCAATATCCCCGGTCTCTAACTTCTGTCTCTGTCGATCCGCCTATTGTCTTATCGGGCCTTTACAGGGGCCACTGAACTATGACTCTACCAGAAGTGAGCTTCGAATGAGCAAAGCAGTTTGAGCCTGGAATAGAGCATTTTAGGAGAAATATGGCTTATTAAGTGAGAGACTTACCGGAAGTAGATGTGGTGGTCAGGTCTAAAAGTATCAAGGCGAGCAGTGTCTTTAAGAGACGTTTCACGTGTATAACTCTTTCGCATCTTGAGGTCAAATACTAGCTATTTAGAGAGATGGATTTAGCTGATATTCCCGGGAAATCAACTTGACTGCATCAAATTTCGCTTCTTGAGCTCTTTTACCCAGAAAATATATCACCATTGAAGTCTTCTCTGGTGTCTTCCTCTAAAGCTTGACAGAAGTGATATAGGAGCTTGAAATTGAATTATACCTTTATTAAGAAAGTACGGAATATGCGCCAGTAGCTACTTTAGCTACTCTCCATTACTATTGATGCCTTCAAACTGTTCTGAGCTCTTCTCGCAGATCAACTTGGTCTCTCTCCCGTCATCAACAAATTACCAACAATAATATCCTTCATCCAAGTAAAGTCAACTAATTTATGGTTTTCTCACATGGGGTTCTTAGAGCACCAAATGAAGAGAAAACATAACGCCATGCACTTTCTGAGCACTCTCTAACTCTCGAAACTCCTTTCAGTCATTTTCCCTCCCCAAATCCCTCTAAAACCACTTCCTCACCACCACCTCCAAACTCACACCTCACATCTCTTACGCACCAATAAAGGCTAAATATTTCACCTTGACCAAACATCTCCACACAACTCATGGCCGAACCAGACCCTCCGCAATTGTACACAAAGCCGCCTGCGGACGAGCTGATCACGCTGCTCGATAAACACAGTCAAAACGTGATCCACAACTTTGAAAGCGGCGTCTCAAACGACCCACACAACTTTTACCAGTGGCTCACCACGTTATGTGCCTCTCCTCTTGCATGGATCGAAGACGAGGAAAAACGTGACGAAATCTGGCAAAAAGCAGCCCAGCGGATCGCCGAACGCTCGGGTCGAACTGCCAACCCCCAAATGCTCCGAAATATTGAGATCGAAGGACTTCCTACGATTTCTCTGGTGGAGCCTCCTCTCACAGGCGACTTTCTCGGTCTAAAAACGTGGGGTTCGAGTTTCGTGCTGTCACAGATCTTGGTCAAGAATCCTGATCTGCTGAAAGGTACGGTCCTTGAACTTGGATCCGGTACGGGTCTCTGTGGTATCGCTACATCTCTTCTAGGACACCCTACCATCGCTACTGATCTGCCTGAAATTGTCGGAAATTTGCAGAAAAACTTTGAAGAAAACAAAATCGAGAGCTTCGAGACCCGCACACTTGACTGGACTAACCCTGGGTCGTTCCTGGAGGACAAAACAACCCCAAACAAGTATACCACCGTGGTTCTAGCTGACCCAGTGTACTCAGAAAACCACCCTCCGTGGATCAGAGACATGCTGGAGGAGTTTTTGGAAAAGAAGAGCGACGCTCGAGCCATCATCTGTGTTCCCCTACGACGTAAATTCGACGAAGTCAGAGAACAGCTCTGGAAGCTGCTGGATGAAGCTGGATTCGATAGAGTGCGAGGAGGAGAAGTCGACGACAAAGACGAGTTTGGACACATGGTGTACACCTGGGGTGAGTGGAAGTGGAGAAACGTGGAGTAGGCACCTATGATGAGGATTTACTACCTTTGTCACCCTTCTGACGGTACAGTGTACAGGCCCTCCCTATGTAGACATTGTAAATATAAGTACCGATTTCGGCGTAGGTGTCATTGATTTGGTGCGAGTGAATCGTACTGAGAAGTGTAGGCCAGTATTTGTAGAGTGTATAGATGCATTCCAGGTAATATATTTATTTAACGATAGAACATGAGAATGAATGATATGGCAGGTATGGACGACTCAACATGGTGATAAAACAACACAAATAAAGACGGAAGGTCGCATATTGAGACTTGATTGTGATCGCACAAGCCCACTCCGTGGTCCACATCAGTTTCTGTCCATTTTCCTCCGAATCACGCTTATGTTTAGGTGTTCTTTGATCTGCTCACATATATAAAATAAGGTTTGGATGGATAAAAACAAAACTTCTCTGGAGGTCGATAGGAGAGATATAGTCTCTGCAAAAGCTTGGATTTGGGTATTAATCCCATCTCGGAACCCCCCTGAATTTCTCCGACAGCGATACCACCCTTCCTCGGCCTCTCAAAGCTCATTTAGTTTTAAGGTTTTATGTCACGTGACCTTCTTGGACTCTCGGATATATTGAAAAAACAAGGTTCAGCGGCACCAAATCGCGCCCTCTTAGCTCAGGGGTAGAGCGTTGCACTCGTAATGCAAAGGCCACTAGTTCAATTCTGGTAGTGGGCAAGTGATTTTTTTTTGTAAATCTCAAAAGGAACATTCAAGATGATCAACGGAGGGTTACATTTTTATTTTTGCCTTCTAGTTCAATTATTTCGGCCTAGTCCCCTTTGTCTCATATCAACCTAGTTCAACTCTATATTAGTTCTCTATCTACAACATGTCTTTCAGAGACTTTTCCTTCTTGCCAATGATGACAGTCTCTTCTTCCTCTTTGCCGCTTCCGTCAATAGTTGCAGCGATCCAGTCTCCCAGTCGTTCGTCTGTCACATATGCTGCGATTTTTCCTCCAATATACTGCACTCCCTCGTTCTGAGCCACACTCTTGAGATACTTGAACTGCTCAGTGTGTTCAGGATCAGCCTTGACGTCCTTGAGAGTTCCCTTTTCGACGTAGAACTCCACTTCCACCCCCAGATCGTCATTTTTGATGGTATGGGTGAACTTTGGAGTCAGTCCGTAGGCCCAGTTGTAAGTTTTCATCTCCTCTGCAGTTTCCAGCACCTTTTGAACATCGAGATGGTTGTCGACTGTGTTCACCTGCACAAATTTGGGACTTCCATCTTCAAAATCTACTCCGTAGAGTCTAGAAAAGCCCTCAATCAGGACTCTCATGAAATTGTTCTGAGGTAAGCCGATATTAGTGACTGGAGATTTCACAGAAGCAGTTCCATTGCCTTCAATAACACCCAGATTCTCTCCTCTATGCAGCAAAGCCTTGAGGACGTCCAGTTTCGAGTTCAGCAGCATAGTTCCATGATGATACGCCTTGAGTCTCTGAATCTTGTAAGCTGATCCAGACACCTTGTTATCGTTGATATCGACAATATCAAACCGCTGATTAAGCTTCACTTCCGCACTGGGACCCAATTCAGGGTCATCTTTAACAGCATTAACACCCTCAGCGATCATCTTTGAGTGCTGTTCTCTGGAGAAGTCCTCATTGCTTGTCATAAAACAGTAATTGACGTTTCCCAAATCATGCACGACACACCCACCTCCGGATTTTCGCCGGATCATGGGAATTCGCAGACTTTCAAGCACAGGAATGTTAGCTTCCCTCCAAGGGTTCTGATTACGTCCAATCACCACACATGGAGAATTCACGTAGATGAACAGTCTGTTGTTGGAAAGTGCGTCTGGATCGGGTGTGCCGTTCTTGGGATCGCTCACAGGCATGTGATCGTATAAATACTCCTCCATGGCGAGATTTAGAAACGGATCAGTGCTGGTGGAGATGAAGATCTGAGGGCCAGGTTGAGAAGCCCATTCTGCTTGTTCCTGGGGTGTTTTGGGTGCAACAGAGTAGTAGCGGGTCTGGAGTCTGTTTGTGTAGCATGCTTGTGGCCGTCTGAGCGCTCTCAAGTGCTGTATTCTTCGGATCATCTTTTCTTGGTGGAGAATAAAATGGTGATGTTGAGTGGAGGTTATTTTAACAGTGCAGATTTGACGTGCAGGAAGAGGGGAGATGAAAGTGTTGACCTGACAGAAATACAGGAGGTAAAAGCACAAGTAAAGCTGGGTTGTGTTTATTGACGCGTGATAAATATCTGACGACAATCTCTGACTTTTTGCTCTCGTATAGCGTGAATTTACAATTACTTGACATTATCAACAAACTTACTTATGATAGATCAAGTAAACGATTAGTTAGTCAACAGGACCTTCCAGTGGTGCAATTTAAAATCTAAAACTTTTGGGATAATAGCTGGAAACCGCTTTAATCCCCTCAAATAACTACCCCACCCTCTTACCATACAACTCTCTTCGCTTTTACACAACCATCTGTTCCACCCTCACTATATGCACCCCGAGCTAATTTCAAATATTTCTTCTTGACCATCACCATGAACATCAACAAGCAAAAACTGAGCATTGAAGAGGGGCTGCTGAAACAGGCAGGGTACCGGGGAAGTCGCATCGACGAGATGATCTCTCAGAGATACTCCATGGGCGGTACACAGAAGCCGATTCTTGTGTTAGTGCCCAATGAAGGTCAAATCGCGACTAACGATGTGTGGAAAGCTCCCCAAGAGGTAGTGAAGACTCCTAGAACACGTAAACAGCGTGTTTTGAACCAACATAAACCCCGGGCTGCTCTTTCGCAGTTTTTGAAAGACACAAAAACTCACCAAAAGACAGTCAAAGAGGTGATGAAGAGAATATATCAGAGCAAGAGCTGCGATACCACAATTACAACAAAGGAAATGAAGGCCTGGAAAGCACTGCCAAAGTTCTCGACGTATACAAAGCTGAATAAGCTGTGGAACGGATATATTGCTGATCTTTTGATGGTGAAGGAGGGTGATAACAATGAGATCAACTCTGCAAAGAAGATGATGTATGCTCAAAAGTTGACTTCAGCTGACTTCAACGGCGCCAAAATCACAGTCATCGAGGCCAGAAACCCGTCGATAGTCGGTCTCACCGGTATTGTCGCCTGGGAAGCGAAATCGAATTTCGTGGTTGTATGTGAAGGAGGAAAATGTTTTGAAAACATGGACAAACTGGAAGGAATGGAGCTAGACAACGCTGGAAAGGATACGGACATGGGAGGACTCAAGATTGTGGACAAATCGGGGACCCGGTTCATGGTGCATGTTGAAACGGGAGATATGGAGTTTGAGATTATTGGATCTCGATTCCTGTTCAGAACTGCTGACAGATCGGGCAAGAAGTTCAAGCCCAAGAACGTGGATCTTCTTTAGGGAAGGCACGATATAGTATATAGTAATAGCATGGCATATGGAGTTTTGAACAAGTAACTTGCAGTATATACCTTAGAACATCTGTAGGGAGTGGTAATATAAGACTGGGAAACATGTCGGTAGAATTGGAAGGTTCCAAGAAGTCTTCTGATAGTAGATACAGTCTCCTATCGTGTATATTCATACAACTGACAGTCATAACCTTCAACCCAGGGAATACAGAAAATGTCATAACTTAAGAAGCAATGATGCTAGAGTAACAAAAATGGTATTTTTAAACTCCTAAACCCATTCTCATTCCGATGGTACCAATTTAGGCCCATTTATCGCCGGTTTGAAACCGCGTTTTTCACCTAACGTAGACAATGGTGAGCTCCGACCTCACGCTCAGGGCGTCTGGTGTAGTTGGTTATCACATGCGCTTAGCATGCGCGAGGTCCCCGGTTCGATTCCGGTGTCGTCCATTTTTGTCACGTGAGCGAATTCGTGGTTGTATTTCGCAAATCGAGAGCTCATTTTCTTTTTGTTAAGAAGGTCAAGTAATACCAACTTTACTTACACCTCTCAAGTAAAACCCAAACATACCCTAAAAAAACCTTAAAACAGACATTGAATCATACCACAGCCTAATATCGCTTATTTAACCACAGAAAAGTCCCGTTGTCATCAATACACGTGCTACAACTCGCCAATCTATCTAA
This sequence comes from Yarrowia sp. JCM 30696, assembly GCA_001600535.1. Lineage (NCBI taxonomy): Eukaryota > Fungi > Ascomycota > Dipodascomycetes > Dipodascales > Yarrowia > Yarrowia sp. JCM 30696. The sequence continues at coordinate 185,205 of BCKG01000006.1, forward strand.
GACATTAATCTCCGATAAGAGCTGTATCGTGAAGCGTCATCAAAGCATAACCTTGGAGGTGTGCAAACAAGACTGTATAGAAGAGTGACACAGGTAAACAAAGTACTCCAAAATCGATGAAAAGGTGATTTCCATACTCATACAGCCCCAATCAACTCATATACACCTCTCAATTGACTCAATTGACTCTAAACCCATTATTATCACCTCTTTCTCGTATTCTCTTATGCCCACCTTATCGAAGCCTTACTCATAATATATTGCAGCCGTGTCATCGTAAACACCAATAACCATATGAAGATAACCACTAGAATGAGTCATATTGAAAATGAACGAACGACAACAACATGACCACGCCACCACCTTCCAGCTACCGGTACTACCACCTAATATAATTACATGTGTATTGCTTACATAAGTACAACTCGAGGTTGCTATACATTCTAAGTACGTTGGCGCTCTCTCTAATGGTTGCGTGAGATATAATATGTGCTGGCAGAGATCAGGGCAGGAGCGGAGCTTGACTAAGGCGCAGTTCAGGCGTGAGGATCTGCTCAGGCGCAAGGATCTGCCCAGGCGCAACTAAGTGCACGGGCTAAGCTCGGTCTGGTCTCCGACTAACTTACTTGCCAGCAAACGACTTTCGTCGGTTGGACTTGCGGATGGGGTCGTACTTGGCGTCTCCGAGGGCCTCGTCGGAGAAGTCCGCCAGCGCCTCGTACGCCCGACGGTTCACGGACGCCTCGGTCACCAGAGGCGTGGGGAGCTGGGCAGTGGCTCCCCTAGGGTTGGGAATTCGGGGCACCGGGGTGGCCTTGCCGCCCTCGAGACGCACGACCTCGGCGTAGCTGAGCTTGCGGAGTCCCACGACTGCGTACTCGTCGTCGTCATCCAAGGTCGTGACGACCCGCTGGGATGGGTCCAGGGGCACAAGGCCGCCGTTGACTGTGGAGAGCTGCTCGGCTGTGTCACGCTGGCTGTTCTTGGATCCCGACAGCCAGGAGTAGAACGAAGAGGGGGAGAGGTATGACATGGTGTTAGGGTGTGGTGGTGTGGTTAGTGTAAGATGGGTACCTCAGAGGTAGTTAACGGTGGAGAGGTTAACGTGAAAGGGTGAAGGGTGGTGGAGGGTACCTTTGCGGTGAGTGTGGTGAGTGTGGGTGGTACTTCGGTTTGGTGAAGTAGTGAGGTGCTTGTTTCGTTCTAACAAGCAATGCAAATGGTAGGGCGGATGACTCTACCTATGTAACAGGAGGTGTTTGTGTAAAATGTGATTGTGGTTGTGTGACTCAGGGATGGGATGGTGGCTAGTGACTGTGGAGGTGACTAGACGTTAGAAAATGTGTTTGTGGGGTTGTGTGGTGACTGGTGAGTGGTGTTTATGAATTTGGGGGGTTCGAGAAGTGTACAGGTGTACAAGTGGCTAGGTCGCGTAGCAAGATTTATTTATGGTAGTGAGTGTGACGCGTATGCACGTTATCTCACAACAAGCCTTATCAACGCATTTAACTTTAAGATAGCTGGGGAACCAAAACAGAGGATGCGGGATAAATAAGGAGTGCTAGGGGGGTAAAATGGACAATTCTGGAGGTTCTGAGCGGTTGGAGGCATTCCCAAGCCTCAATCTAGGCTATCTCAGTGCCAACCGCGTCTTCATTTTGCCTCTCCCTGTTTGTTTGCCACTGTGCGGGAAATAAGCACCAATCATGGTTCCTATTAACGCCATTCTCTCGGCCAAAGAGTGCCCAAAAGGGACGCTGCAAAGATGACATCAAATGACCCCTACCTTATTAGCTCCCGGGAAAATGAGCAAGGTAGCGAGAGTAGGCAGACAGAGATAGGGATTATGTCTATACGGCATCACGTGTTTCATGTCACGTGGCCACAGGATCAGGTGGCGCCATTTTCCCCCTCGTGTCACATGCCTACCACCCCATGTCCAGCCTCTCCGTTAGTAATCTCCCCTCGGTTGACGTCATCTTTGCTATGCATGATTATGCACCTTCATGCGCCACGTGATAAGGTGGGGTAGATTGATTGTGAGGCGGAGTGTAGGCGGAACGGAGGTATTTAACAAGTAGCAATAAAAGTCGAAAGAGAGTGCAAAATGAAAGTCAGTTTGAGAGCAACTTACCTTACCAACAACAATTACATGCCCTCTCTTCTCCGTCCTTTCTTGTGGCTCTCACTACCTTCCACTAATTAGCCCAACTTGTTTACACTATAGACAGGAGCTATCTTCTCTATCACACGCTAGCTATGTAGCTAAGAGTCACAGAGTGGGTACCGCCACTGTTGGGATTTCTGTTGAGACAGACGATTGGTTGCTATTGAGGGGTTGTACACATCGTGTGGCAGGGTGTATCATAGTAAGGAGAAGTGAAGGGGGGGTATACATACCTCGGCATAACCGCGGGGGGGCGATAAGGGGAAAATGGAGGTGAAATTGTATGTGGGTAGTGTGATAGTGTACCTATGGTGGTTGTGAGGCACTGTGACAGTTCTTTCGTCTCTTTGATCACGTTGGGGCGATTTTGAGGTGTTGTCCCCTTCCACAGCTTCTAACAAACTTCCATCTAAACTCCCAACTGATATTCCCACCCAATCTTAACAAATGATTATCCGTAACTAATGTCCCAACCAACTGCTAACTATTCACAAAGTTTCAACAAATACATATAAGTACCACGCCTATTCATCTAATATATTCTATTCTAATCATAATAATACATGCTAATGCGATGCTTGAGCGCCTCCTGCTCGTCTAATTCTTGTTGAGAACTCTACCAAGCTCAGCCTTGACAATGAGAGACTGCTCATGCTCCTCAGCAAGTGTCAAGGTCTCCCGCACCTTCTCCTTCGTAGCATCACTCATCTTGGAGTTGAGAACCGCCTGTCCAAGCTTACAAACCTCCACCTTGGTCTTGTCGAGATTCGTGGTCAGCAAACAGTTGTCAGAGACCATAGTCCAAATTTGCAGAAACTGCTTCTCAAAGCTTGCAGGCTTTTCCTGGCCAAAGAAACCAACGACCACGGAGTAGAGAGCTTGGGAAATACACAGCTTGGTCTTCCAGGTAGGATCAACGGATTTCTTGGTGGCCAACTTGTTCAGATTCTTGGGAGGAGTAAGAGCAAGTTCAATCCACTCAGAGACCTGAGAAAAGTAAGCCTTCAAGAAAGAGATATCCTGGTCAGTATTCTCAATAGACAGAGCTCTGATGGCTGTACCAAGAATGGCGTTTCTTCGATCTTCACTCTGAGACTTGAGAATCTCCTCTTCATCGTCAGAATCCATATCCACATCTTCAAGATCAGACTTGGACAAGAGATACAGTGAGCAAATCTCGGAAAAGACGTCAAACAGGTTCTCAGAGGGGAAGTGACCCAGGTACCGAGAAGCAGACTTGAGAGCAAGAATCTGGTACTCTCTGTTCTTTCTCTTGATCTCAGTAGTAACCACCTTGTCAACGACAGCGTCGTGACGGTTGAACTTGATAGCCAGAGAGACAAGAGCATCGAAGACAGCCTCCTTACCTGTCCAACTCTTACCCTGGCAAGCAGAAATCATGACTTCAAACAGCTCGTCATTGAGAACCCCCTTACCCACAGAATTACAGGCGTCAGCGATAGAAGTGGCTGCAATCTGCTTGATATTCCACTGCTGAGACGACAAGTGAGGCGAAACAAGTGCGATGATCTCCTTGATGTGCAGAGAAATAGCACCCTTGCCTCCGGTGTTGTTGTTCCAAATGTTGGTGAAGACATCCTGAACAGCAGGGTCAGAATCGTGTTTACCCACAAAAATGAGAGGCAGCAGAGAAGCAGAGAGTGAGTCGAATTTATCAGCAGCATGAGCAGCAATCTCCTTGACTCCAATTGCAGCTGAAATTCTGGCTCGTTCAAGAGTACCCTTTTGAATCTCTCCAAAGTACAGGTTCTGGAGTTCAGTGATGTAACTGAGAACAGAGTCATCGTCAGCAAGACGACACAGGTATCCACAGGCAGCGAGGTACGAGCGGGAAACCGTCTCGTTTCGATCGTAGATGCTGGGAATAGCTGATTTGACGAGGACTTGACCAGCGTACGGTTTGAACAGCTGAGTCTTTCTGATAGTCAGAGTGACGATGATTCTCGAACCTGCTACCTTCGAGGGAAGTCCAACTGACTTTCTGATCGACTGGGTCAGCTTGGGGACAATCTTCTTCATCAGATCGGCGTCGCACAGATCAACAATCTCTTCAATGGAGTCCATCATGGGTGAGTGACGAACAGCAGCAAGACGCGACGAATCAATGTCATTCGCGGTAGTTCCGTACTTGTCGGCGTTCAGAGCAATGTAGTTCATAGCCTGGGGTTCGAGAGTAGACAGAAGCTCGACAAATTCAGCCAGAAGGTCAGGAATGAACGGTTTGAGTCGTGAACCACCCTTCTTGATGAGCTGAAGAAGAACGTCAAGAGAGAAATGCTGAACCTCCTCTGCAGAAGACTGAAGACCAGAGTTACCGAGCAGGAACGGGATAATCTGGTCAAGGACCTGTTGGGCAGTAGCGTCTGAAATAGAGTCACTCTCTAGAGACCGAACAAGAGCAGTAGTGAGACCTCTGGTGAGCGCCAAACCGGCAGTTCGAACACTCTCCTTGATATCGTCAACCACTCGGAAACACACAGTCCAGATCTCAGACAGATGGTCCAGGTACTGAGAAATGGGTCGTCCCTGAAGAAGATCCAGAAGAGCAGCAGCAGAAGCCTGTCTAACTCGCCATTCCTTAGACGAAATGGATGACAACAGCTCCTTGAGAATACTTTCGAAGTGAGCATTCACCGTCTTGGTAGACGACTCTCCAATCAACATCTTCCAAATGTTGGCCATGACCTGTCCAGTGCTAGGATCAAACTTGTATCTGTACAGTTTGGGAATAAGGGTCTTACCTAGAGCTGGATTGTCGGCCAGCTGCTGCTCAAGAGAAGCTTTGGCGAAGATGTTACCAAGACCAAACGCAATACCCTTTCTTGAAGACCACAGAGATGCATGATTTGCGAGGGACATGAATCTGTAGACCAAAGAGGGATCTCCAACCTCAGAGGCAAGAGAGAGAATGTCCTTGTATGTGGAAATAGAACCATCACCAGTGTTCAAAACACCAGGTTCAAACAGTTCAGTCTCCTGGTGAACTTTCTGAGTCTGAGAAGATTTATCGGTGACAAAAGAAGACACAAGGTTCTCAACCAGGTCTTTCTGAAGTCTAGCATCTCCCTGTTCGAACACAAGAGACAGACCTCGACTAGCAGCTTCCTGGACGATATCGTCTTTTTCGGGCAAAAATCGCATGAAAGCAAGCTGAAGTTGAGGAAGAAGAGAATGGATCATGTGACCGCAGTACTGGACGACAGAAAGCAACCAAATAGCAGTGCTCTTTCTCAGAGAAGGCTTGGTGACAGTCTTGGCCATGTTGATCAGTCTAGTGGTCAATTGAGCCACTCTCTGTTCGGCTTCATCGCTCTTGGGCAGTTTATCGGCAATCTTCCACATTTTTCGCTTGACAAACTTGGTTTCCCAGCCAGCAGCAAGCACACAGAGCGCCTCACCTGTGAAGAAGGCGAAATCCATCTGTTTGGACTCAATGGCAAAGATCTTGTCCACATTCGAGTCGAAATCGGGACTATCGAGGTTCAGGTAAGCAAAAGCAAGCACTGAATGCTCGGTAGGCTTGACAAGGGTCTTCTTCTTGACATCTTCCAGTCTAGACCAGTTTTCCAGAGAAACTCTGTTGAGTTTCAGTTCACTCAGGAAGTACTGAACAGATTCCATATCAATGTGAGTGGAACAAATCTCGAGAGCCGAAGAAACGTCAGATTCGGTCAAAAACGCAACCAAATTGGCAAACACAAGAATAGGACCGTCAACGTTCTTGGAAACATGGTTGAAACACTGAGCAATGAGATTCTTGGCAACTTCCTCGCTCTGTTCAAGGCCAATCACCTTGGCAGCATGAGACTGGATCTTGTAGTAAGGAGAAGTGAGAGCCAGCTGAACCACGCTGTTGTTGGCGTCAAAGACATTGTATGACTTGGTAGACAGCGAAACAAGAGAGTAGTAAAGCTCAAGAGACATTTCAGGGAGAGTAGAGAAAGTCTGGTGAGTGGAAATGATATCCAGAAGAGGAGAAATATCAGTCTTGCTCAGGTACTCGATCACGAGCTTTCTCACGTGATCATCGGATTTCAAGGCCTCATCAATTCGAGTCTCCCACTGTTCATCGACCACACAGACAGTATCATGACCCTGGATAGCTGTAGCAACTGTCAGACGCACCAGGTAAGGGAACATCCATTCGGCAGCCTTTTTGAGGTCGAATTTCGACTCGTGGATGAGTTTACACAGCTCAAAGACGTCAGGGAACTGGAAAACGTCCGAATCAGAAGCTCCCTTGATCACATCGAGAGAATCATGACTGGTAATGTAAGGAACATTGACGGCTCGCATCCAGTAAGGGTTCAGACCTCGATTGCACTCCTCAAGCATATCTGTTCGTCCAAATGTCAAACCCACAATACACAGGAACCGGGCATGAGCGTTGGAGTAGGGGAAAACTCGAGTAGCGTACTTGGCAGCCATAAACTGAGTAGCTTGCTGACTAATGTATCGAGACAGGTGAGGAAGGAGTTTCTGGGCGGTCTCAGGGTACTTGGCCAGTGGGTTGATGAGTTCCGAGAGAGAATCGCCGGCCTTTCTGTCGAACAAAAAGGTCACGTGAGAAATGTTGCTCAGAAGACGCGAGTCTCGTCGAAGAATACCGCCCATGAGCTCCTGAGCTGACTCAGCAGTCTTTGCATCGTTTCCAAGATGAGTAACACGCTCCAGCAGGTCTCCAGAGTGTTTCAGGAACAGTTCTTCGTTGGAGTGTTTCACAATCCAGTTGACAAACTGAATAACTGCTGCTCTGGAGTAGAAATCAGTCTGCGTAAAGTACTGAATGGCTTTGAAGGCGTCGTCAACGTTAGCAGCATGCACTGAATGACAAAGAGCAGCCAAAATCTTGGCCTGAGTGGTTTGTTTGACTGGAGAAGAGCCATTGTAGCCGAGGAGAAGCTGGTAGAGTTGATTAGTCAGCTTCTCGGACTCCAGATCCACCTGCAGTTTCTTCCATGCGTCATTGGCAGGTTCTCCAATAGCTGAAGATCCGTCTGTAGAGGCACATAGCAAGGGGATGTACGACTCTGTGTCTGTAAACAGCGCACTGATGAACTTGAGCAGATGCGATTTCACCTCAGTGGTGCATTCCTCAGCAGACAGGAACTCGTACTCTCTGATAGTCATTCCTGTTCTCTTTGTAGCGGAAAAGTTGAACACGTCTGTGAACCGAAGGCCCAGAAAGGCGATATCCTCGTCTTTGACACCCAGGGTTTCTCTAAACTTGTCTGCTTCGAGAGAGCCTCTAGCAGGGTAAGTCATGAAAGGCAGGAGTTTGAGAAGAATTCGGAACACTGCCTTGGAGTGGTTGTAGGAGAGAGTGGAGATCGAGGAGATGAGAGGGATGATGAGGGTGGATTTCTGAGTTAGCACACGGTAATGAGAGGTCGAAGGTCTCGAATGGACAGATAACTTCATTAAGAGGTATGATCTTGAATAGGTCAAATGGAACAAGCTGAACTGAGAAAGGATATGATATCTTGAGATAGCTGTCCCATAAAGCCATGGCAATGATATACCTTAGTCTGAAGACAGCAAGGGACACCATCTTAAAGATAATGTAGACACCACATCACACAGATCAGCCATGTCACAGATCGTTGCTCATGATCAGGATAATTAATCAAATCCTTCCATTATCAAAGGATAAGTTGTCGAAACCGTTGACGGCTCATCGTAGAACCCACTAACAGCGTTCACCATTGTCATACTCACATCATCACCCATTCTAGCAATACCCATTTCGAGATACATGAGGTCAAAGTTCCTCACGAGCTCGCTGTCACTCTCGACAAACTGCTTCACCAGCGCGTCGACAGGCAGCTTGAACGTCGTGTTCTTGATTCGCGTGTTGATATGCTGGCACATTTCCACCACCTTTTGCCGCACAGGCACATTCTTGGAGGCCAGCTTGGTGAGCAACGGCACCAGATAGACGCCAATCGTCTCGCCCAACTTGTCCTCCTTGGCCATGGTGATCCGCAGATCCACCGCATTGACCAGCTGCAGCTCTTGTTTTTCGTCCATCGTGTCGTGAGAAGAAGGATCGAAAGGTGGTTGAGAGACTATCGCCATCAGATCAAGGTTGTCTTGCATGGTGGCGGTGGCGATAACAGGGGTGGATCGGGTCACGTGAGATGGGGAATAGCACGTGACTCTGGTTGTTGCACGGTGGCCTTTAATTTCGCTGTCTTCTCTTTATATATCTTCTTTTACAAGTACGTGATTCTCTCCTTCGGTTGTAGTGTAACCTGGCAGGTTATTACCGTTGAGATCAATAAGAGGGGAAGAATAGGAAGGTGGAATGAAAACGATGCAGACAAGTTATGGCTATGAGAGTTGTACAGTTGAAATCAGCTCAATCAGAGGAGTTGATTCATATTATAAAATCCACATGTTGTCTCCCAATATTCTCTGTCAAGTTGAATCGCATCGTCGGCTATAACTTCACATTGCGCTATCTGATTAAATGTAACATATTGAATGGTGTCGTAGCGGGGAAAAAACGGCAAAAGGGGATTTTTCGGAGCCCTGAGTCAGTGGGACGTGGCATGATGGATTCGGATGATTGTCGCTGTTCTTACTGCTTTTAGAGGTGGTAGTGAGGTAGATGTACCTGTTAACAAAGTCAAGAATGTAGTTGACCTCATACTTGGGGAGTAGAAGAACGTTGGAGAGACCACAATACTCAATAGTTTGTATGGTGACAGGTGGAAAATTGTTGTATCAATGGAACCATCGTAACATTCTGTGTACATTCATATACTCCTATACATACATTGTCACAGCAATTTTGCCAGTATATCGACTCTCTTAGAAGTCACCAATGATGTTCAACCAAGAACCTTCATGCACAAATCTCTCAACACTACAGACCACAAGCCATTCTATCGGACAATATTGTATGACAACAGGTGGATAATTTTATACAGTTCGAGTCAGCATGAAATTCTGAATCTACTGGTATACTCATTGTCACGTGTTGTCACACAAAAGTTGAAAATAATCACACACCTCAGGATCATAAATACTCTCAACACACCTCAACACGACCCTACAACATCATTTTTTCTCCCAAAAGTACACTTCAATATACCGTTCTACTCAGCTCCATCTCTTCAATCCAGCCCTACCCTTGTTATCGCTAAAATACACGTTATTCAATTACATCATCTTCTCCCCCTCATTGTTCTACTTCACCTCCTCGATCTTTGCAGACAACTGCTCAGCTTCAGGAGCAGTCTTGATTCGAGCCATGTACTTGATGGGCTTGGAGTCGGCGTCGAAGTCCACAATGTTCACGTTGCTCTTGGTGGTGGAGTAAGTCAGCTCCTTTCGAACCACGCAGTTGAGCAGCACTCGTCCACTCTGTTCGGCTCGCATCAGCAGACGCGCCTTCTTTGTGTCCTTATCCACCAGCACTCGCAGCTGTCCCACTCCACAGACGTCCCACTTACCGTCGTCCAGCTTGTACAGCTTGACACGGTACTCGGCGACATTGTCTTCGTTCTCCTCACCTGGTCCCTGGCCCGAAAAGTCGTCGGAATCAGTCACCGTCTTGGCAGTGTCGCACGGCTCACTGGAGTCGTCAGAAGCGGGTTTGGACTCGGTCTTGGACTCTCCGGCCTTGAACAGGTTTCCAGAAGAAACACCAAAGGCAGGCTTGTCAGAAGATGAGTCAGCAGGCTTGGAACCAAATGCAGGGGTGGCTCCAAACGAGAATGCAGGCTTGTCGGATGAGGCAGTTGACGAAGCGCCAAAGGAGAAAGGCTTGGGCTTGTCGGCTGACTCAGCAGGCTTGGAACCAAAAGTGAAAGGCTTGGGTTTATCGTCAGATGACTCAGCAGGCTTGGCTCCAAAAGTAAAGGGCTTGGGCTTGTCGTCAGATGACTCAGCAGGCTTGGCTCCAAAAGTAAAGGGCTTGGGCTTATCATCAGATGACTCAGCAGACTTTGCTCCTCCGAACGAGAATGCGGGTTTGGGGGTCTCGGTCTTCTCCTCGGTCTTCTCCTCGGTCTTTTCCTTGGTGTTGCTTCCGAAAACAACGCCCTGGCTGGGGTTCCATGTAAAGTCCTTCTTGGTAGACTCCTCCTTGTCCTCCTTCTTGTCCTCGTCCTTCTTGGGCTCGGGCTTGAAGGTGAAAGAGCCGGTAGACACCTTCTTGTCGAAAGTGAACGAAGGACCGGTGGACTTGGTCTCGGCCTGGGGCTTGTTGAAGGAGAAAGCAGAGTTGGTGGTGGTAGGAGGAGCAGCGAGGGTGAAAGAGGGACCCTTGGTGATATCAATCTCTTCGTCGGAGTCAGAATCCGAATCCTCCACCTCGACAACCTTCTTTTCCTCCTTCTTCTCCTCCTCCTTCTTCTCTTCGGGCTTCTTGGCGGTGAAAGAGAAGGAAGGAGCTCCAGCCTCGGCCTTTTCCTTGGCTACATCGGCTCCGCTCTTGTTGAACGAAAACGAAGGTCCCGAAGGAGTAGATCCAAATGTGAAGGGTTTAGGGGTGGTAGAAGTAGACTCCTTAGTCTCTTCCTTCTTACCAAAACCAAAAGAAGGTGCTTTAGGAGCCTCCTCCTCGGTCTCCTTGGTATCGTTGGAACCGCCGAAAGCGAACGGTTTTGGTTCTGCGGGTTTGGAAGCTGTGTTTCCAAAAGAGAAGCCAGGGCTGGACTTGGGTTCCGAGGCAGACTCAGAGGAGGAGTTGGAACTTGCAGAAAAGTTCTTGGCTGCTCCAAAAGAAAAGAGAGATGATTTGGGCTTGTCAGAGGCAGCAGTAGAAGCGGGAGAAGCAGTAGAAGCAGCAGGTGCACTAGAAACAGGAGCAATTGAAGCCTGTGTGGAAGCTGAAGAACCTCCCAGAGTCTTGGAGTACTCCAGGTACTTCTTCACCACCTCAGACAGATCAACAGAGGCGTTCTCTCGCACCTTGGAAGCCACGGTCTCGGCAAACTTCTCGTTCATGGCGATTCGCTTCAGAGTAACATCATCAGAAGTCTCAGACGAATTATTGCTGGTGGTGTTGGCAGCACTGGAAAGACCGGAAAAGGGAGATCCCGTGGAGCCAGAAGACGCCGTATTGGCCGATCCAAAGCTGCTCAGGCCGGAAAAGCCATTGGAAGCAGGCTTGTTGGGCGTAGCCGCACTGGATCCTCCTCCTCTTCTCTTGGGCAAGGGAAGCACCTTTCTCTTGGACATTTTGGCAGCATCGGCGATTCGAGCTTCCTCCACAGGCTCCTCCTCCCGGCCTCCGTCACGCTCGTAGTCGTCTCTGGTAATTTGCTCGAGAGCTCCTCGTTTGTTCTGAAACGACATTGCGCAAAAGATTGATTTTTTTTAGCCGGCGTATGCTTCGATTACATGTGTTTGGATATAATATTTAGATAGATCCAGATTGAGCAAACCCTAGCCCTGAAGTAGAGCCCCAAACATGAAATGGCGTGAGTTCGATTTGGAGTGGTGTATGATTTACGGCATATTTGTATGTTTTAAGGTTTCGAATATAAGGTTTCTGTACCCTTCCCGATTGGGAAAAGTCCGTGATATTGAGATTTACAGAAAGTCGTCAAATAGCGAGAGTATCGGTTTACCAACTATTTAAATCTGCTATAATGACCTTTCTCTGACCCATTCAGTCATTTTCTCCTTTTCTTTTGTCAGGTTACGACCTCTTTAGACCTACTAGTTTAGGTTTTCAAGGTCACATGACGACTCAATTTACAGTGGTGAGTCGGGACTGTCTTTTCCCAATCGGGAAATCACGTGCGTAACCTCCCAACCGGCTCGCCATTTTGATACCGAAAAATTTGTCCCTGTAGAATCTTTCTCTCTTGACACCACAGAGGAAAATATAAGCAAAAAGTGAGTACCCACGAAGACGACGAGAAAGAGGTGGACACACGACAAACACACGACACAGAGCAATTTGCACGGATTCGACACACTGGAATTGGACCACGACATTGGCGATTGATGAGGTGACATTTGGAAAATGACAGATCCACGAAACGAGACACAAAGCACAAGGCGACGAGATAATTGATACCCGGGATAAAAGGAGTGATGGGAGGTGTTAGGTGGTTGGTGTGCGTTGATCGTTTCTGTCAGGTGTGTCATTGGTGTCGTGCTAATGTCATCCAGTGTTGCTCTTGAATGTGATCGTGTTCTGGTGTGTGTTCCACCTTCATAAAGCGATGTTTTAAACACCCTCTATCGGTGTACAAACACTCGTGCTACGCACTCGTGATTGTTTACTAACCCAGTGCCCCCTAAAGTGCAGCAGACCAAGGCCGCTAAGGCCGCCGCCGCCATGGCCGGAGGAAAGACCCGAAAGAAGAAGTGGTCCGCCCAGAAGATGAAGGATAAGGCTCAGCACCACGTCATCCTCGACCAGCCCCTGTACGACCGAATCTTCAAGGAGGCCGCCACCTTCAAGCTCGTGTCCGTCTCTGTGCTTGTTGACCGACTCAAGATCGGAGGTTCTCTTGCCCGAGTCGCTCTGCGAGACCTTGAGGCCAAGGGTGTCATCAAGCCCGTCGTCAAGCACTCCAAGCAGTACACTTTCACCCGAACTGCCGCCGAGTAAACCGGTTATTTTATAGCTGAAAAAAATATGTATTGTTAGAGCGAAGTGTGAGCCTGAGCGTAGGGAATGGCCACACGAGTGTAGCTGAACATTTGAGTGCGGAGCACGAGAATGTGGATCTGTAGCTTTGATTGCGAAGCATGAGCCCTTCAGCTCAGAGTGCGTAGCACGACGAGCGATGAGCGTCCCTTTGATGAGCATCCCTTTGATGAGCATCCCTTTGATGAGCATCCCTTTGATGAGCGTCCCTTTGATGAGCGTCCCTATGATTGTAGGACTCATAGCACGGTCACACCAACAGTACAGTAGCCCTTAGTGCTCACTGCCAGACTTTAGAAGCCAACTGTAGCACTGTTCAAGTCATGGTGTTCTTGCTCTGAGAGACACAGACTGGCTCGGTGATCATCTGATTTACTATACTCACGACGTCATGGTTAGCTGTGGCTTGGAATCGAGCGATTGTTGTGTTCTGACTGTGACTAGTTAATCTTCTCCTGTTGAGTGATGTGCTAAAGATAAGGTCAAGTTGGTGGAAATGAGTGTTCTTATAGACATCAATAGCTTAGGCTTCTGACATTGACGATGTAGTGTGAGGAGTTGTAGAAGGGTAGATGTTGTGAGGAGAGGTAGGTTTTACTATATTATTGGAATCAGCGGGAGATTCTGAGTCCAATGGTACACTTCTTGACACCCCTTACCATACAATATATGGACTTTGAGAGTGATGTTTGACCCTAGGATAATCCTCTATATACACTCTTTCTGTTCAGCGGTTTGTGGACATTATGGTATTTTCTGAAGGGAGAAATAGTCAAAGACCCGTTACTACCTCTTCTTTAGATTTCTGAGCTTTTTCAATCATTTTTAAACAGAATATCCAAGTCCTTCTTCCTCTCCATTATCACCAATCAAGGTGTTGAGCTTGACTTGCATCTTAGTCAGAACAATAGTCTCCAACTCGCTCAAAAGTGGTCATATTGAGACAATTTTTGCTCCAAACGATTCAGGCCGCAATTTTATGGTCAGTCTGTTATATCAGATTCGGTATATCTCTACTCATTCCCATGGATCATATAGGATGACATTCTACAAACTACCAAATACTATGGCTGACTAAACATTGAAAACATCACAAGCTGTTGAACCCATCCTGGAAAGTGCACTGAGGCATATACAAATACACCCATAGTCTCTCAAGATCCTAGTGCTATTCGTCCATACTCAACCAAATCTGAATAATCTATAGGTTCAACATAAAGTAGCGACTATAACATAGAGTGCGTGAATTAACACCAACCAACTCACCCGATAGAGGAGCTAGAGAGATGGTCTCACTACCAACAGCATCCCCGGCCTCTGTAGAATCGTCTCGTACCTTTATTATCTCATTGTGAGCATTACTACCCCAATCAGAACACTTCCAATCCGAACACCCCTCCCTCGCTACCCTGCACACTCCAAACGCTACAGACAATCAAGCCTTGATCTCTCTCAGCCTGCGCCCCTTGCCGCGCGCATTAATTAGCACTAACGAGCCTTCATGCCGCCCCCACTCCCTGCGAGCAACTTTTTTAGCCTTGAGCGATTTGCGGGCATTAGAACGGATCTAACGCGTGTTGTGGTGAACCAGGCTGGATAGAAGTTGGAGCTGATAATGTTGGGGCTCTCATATACCTGTATCTGAATTTTCAGACGAATCCGTTCACTACAACTCGCAATATTTAGTTCTCAGCAAGGGCAGTCTGATGCACTAACTTTGGCTGCATGCGGTGTATACCGTTTACTTGGGACATTGCCCCGATATTATACCATTACTTGGAAATTACTTGGCAGCTAGTTGACAGCAAGAGCTCACATACTACCCATCCTCCTACGTCACAGAGAGCCCCTAGACGTCCACTAAACGCTGAGCTTCTACTCTCGCCCCTCCACGCCTAACTCTAGCCCTCCACGCGACTCAGTGGTCCCATTGTTTCAGCCTTATCCCTTGCCGTCCCCTACGTACGTACAGTCTGTCTGAGACATGCAGAGGGCACTGTAGGGAATATTCAGTGTGAGCCAGATGGTGAGGCCACGGTGGGTACATACTCGTACTTTACAGAGCTATTCGTATTACTTACATTAGAGCAAATCTCGACTAGTAACTCTACAGCATCGTACATACTTGTAGTCTCGTCTTAGCTGAGTCGTGTCTGTCATAGTCACTACTACTTGGGTGGTGATATATACCATTCTGTTGAGAATTCTCAGCTGATTCCAATGATCGTATAATATCCACCATGTGTCTCAGTTTATTTCGAGATATAAACGTTTTGTTGACTCATCATGGTTGAGTCTACAAGCTCATTTTAGACAATAAATAATGCATTTACTTTACAAACGTTGGAAACGTCCTGTCAATCACAACTGCAAATATCAGTGTGACTAAGCCGACAAAGTCGGCGGTGAAATGGGTCGTCTGTAGACGACAAAAGAAATCCTCCTCTCTATAGTGATCCCGTCTCGGTGAACCGGGACTCTCGACTGGGGGCAGCCTTGGGTTGAGCGTACACGGGATGAGGAGTCTCGTCTTCCTCCATCACTGTCTCATAGTACCCTAGGGGGATAGGAAGACCGTCCATGGGAACGTCGTCCTCGGGTCCAATACCGTGCACTCGCTCGTACTGATGCATGAGAGAGTTGATGGGCAGGTTTCTGGAGTTTTCAGAGGTCACCTGCGAAGTCTGCGACTCGGAGGGATGAACGACAAAGTCGAAGTCTTCATCTGGAGAGTCATCCTGCTCGGTAAATCGGCCTCTGGGAGGCGATTCGGGAATGCTCTGAGCGTACTCAAAGGGGACATCGTACTGCGGGTTCTCAGGAAGAGACTCGATCTGAGTCATGCCTTCAGACGGAACAGTTCGAGGCTGTCTATAGTACGAGTAATCAGCGTTACTGTTCTGGGAACCCGATCTGTAGACTCCAGAGGCTGAACGCGACACTCCGGCTGATCCCGGTCCTCCAGAAGAAGGAGGAGGACCGGTACTGGTATCGTCCACCAATGCGGCTCCAGGGGTCGCGGACCAGCCTCGGTAGCCCGAGTACGACTCTGGAGGCGAGTGGTTGTCGTTGTGGTAGTCCGAGAACGGCGGCGTGTCGGCTCCCAGCTCCGAGTTGCTCTTTGTGTGTCCCGTGAGCACGTCGATCAGCGACTTCTTCTTCTTGCGCGTGATGAACATGAGCACAAGAACTGCCAGGACCGCCACGCCGGCCACAGAGCCCACGACCGAGCCTACAATTGTGCCTGTGGACGTTCCGCCTCCGGAGCTGGAGTTGGAGTCGTGTGATCCAGCGTGGACGGTGACTAATGAGCCGTCAGGGTTGGTTCTGGTGACCAGCAGATCCACCGTTTGTGTCATGGTGACGGGAACACCGTTGGAGAAGGTGACCGAGCCCGAAGACGACCATGAGATGGGGGGCGAGGTGGTGGGTTCGGCGGTGGTCGATGTCGTTGTCGGGGAAGGCGATTCTGACGACGTGGACGACTCCGTGGTGGAAGTGGTATCTGGGGTAGAGGTGGTTCTGGGCTGTGTGCTGGTGGTGGAAGAAGAGGAAGAAGAGGAGGTGGTGGAGATGGGAATGAAGGTGGAGGAGGGGGTAGAAGAAGAAAAGGTGGAAGAAGTGGAGGGTTCTGGCGTGGAAGAGGTTTCCGGCTCAGAAGATGCAGAAGTGGTGGGGGGAATGGAAGAGGTGGTTTCAACAGAGGTGGTTGTAGGCGGAAGCGAACTGGAGGAGGTGGTGGGAGGTTCGCTACTACTTGTCGTAGGTAGCGCAGAACTCGTTGTAGGCTCAGAGCTTGTCACTACACTGCTTGTACTCGTTGGAATCTCAGATGACGTAGTCTCGGATGTCGAAATCGAAGAAGTTTCGGAAGTCGAAGTTTCCACCAGTGAGCTCGATTCCGTCGAACTCAGCGTACTGGATATGCTCGGCGTCTCGCTGGAGCTCACGGTGCTCGGAATACTGCTTGTGTCCGACGTCGTGGGCGGAATCGAGGTTGTGTCTGTTGTTGTGTCTGACGTTCCTGTCGCGTCTGTGGAGGTACCTGAGTTTGTGCTCAGCGAGCTCAAGTCCGCGGTCGTCGACCCTGCCGTGCTCGAGTCCATCTGTGTCGTGTGCGAAGTCACGTTGTTTTCGGGGCCTGCCACTGGAGGAGCAGCTGCTGGAGGCCCTGGCACTGCTGGCGGAGCTGCTGCGACCTGCCTCTTGGCTTTGTCCATGGCGCTAGTGGGTTTTTGTGTTTTTTTGCAAGTGTGAGCCGTCGGGGGAGCAGACGGAAGCCTTAATAAAAGCTAGCTGGAGGGAACGGGGGACTGCTCGTGGGCTTGGAAAACGAGGGTTGGAGATGGACTGTAAAAAAGAGGTTGGTCATCAAGGTTCCTAAGGTTCCATACTTTTAGGTCCACACCTCAAAGAGCCTTCTTTTTTAGAGTCCTTTAGTATGGCTGGTTAAGAGACGATATATGGCGGGCTTGCGGATTGGGACGGCTGCGTTTTTTTTCTTTCCCTGAGCTGCGATAACACCCCCCCAAAATACGGGCCTCTCGCACTAATAATACACTACCGATTCCCACCATGCCCACAAAAGAGAATGCATCTTCTTTTTTGTATTTGGCACAAGCTTCAGCCATGGTGCACATTACAGTTTACATATTTGGAGGCCGAAAGTTAAACGATAGGGGTAGGAAAATGAGGTGTAGAAAACTGACAGTTTTACCAAGGAAATTAATGGCAGATAGTTGAGGCTGAAAAAACCCACCTGTTTGTGTATCCTCAGCTTACACCCCTCGCCCACCACATGCACGTCCATGTATGCACAGGGTTAGGGAACCAGCAACAATATGGCTGTACTGTACCATTGCATGCGACTGTGGATAGACAGTTGGAGATAATTATAGCCCAGCAGGGGCCACCATAGTTTGGGAAAATGAAAAAAAGAACAGAAAATAGAGCGAATAATATCTGTGGAAAATAAGAGGTGAAAATCTTGCTGAAAAATATAGCCAGTATCGCAGCAACACCTCTTGACTCAGCTCTTTTCCACCCACCTGAGCTAACGCCTAACGCCATTTCTTCATTTTTACTTCTTTTTTTTTTCTTTTTCTTTTGTTCGCCGCGTTTTGACTCTCATTGTCGAAACCGATCGTCAGAGCCATAGACTCACACTTTAGATGATAGTTTATTGTTTGGGTATATTCGACGGCGGGCGTGGTGCGCATCTCGGCGATTCGTTGCAGCTCAGCAGCGCCAGAGTCAGCAACCCGGTGGTTATTCGGCTATCTTTTTTGGCAGCCTGGCAGCATCTTTAGAATAAAAAAAAAAACAGCGATATTGGTCGAAATACGATTAGTGCGAATATAATCGGGGAAAATCGGAATAATCGTGGGAAAAATGTCAAATAATGACGCACTACACAAACTACCAAATGTCCCCTCCCCCATACCAGCTAAGCTCCTATACTGACGACCATCAATCATCAATCTTGTTAATCCCTCCTCATTGCGTCATAGCCAAAACTGTATATTATCAACGTGGGGTCAGGCTATATATAGCATTGATTGTTATGTACGGCTAATCTATTTTTATCTCTGCTAGGGCGGTGGAGGTGGATTGAGAGTGCTAGCGGGTGTTATCAGACGATCTAATGGCGTTGGCTCCTGGTTTGCGCGTTTAGGACGAAAATTGAGCTTTTTCGGTCCAATTTGGTCTAATTTCCAGTTACTTGGGTTACCGAGATGTTACTTGGTATATTACTTGATAATTACTTACAAACTTTGACAGGCTTCAGCTTCTCGTATTTAGCCCGAAAAGGCTCCAACTTTCTCCTGGAAACACACACGCCCACACTCTCTCCTGTTTCAGCCGTCACTAACCCCCAGCTCCCGTTTCAGACGTGTTTGTGGCATAATATCGCCGGTAGTGCCAACGGCTAGCTACAAAGAACATACCGCGCTCCTGTATGCACGGGAGACCACCAAAACAACAATATTGGGTGCAGCATGACCATGTTTTGATTTTGCTAGTGCATGATGCTTAGTAAGCGATATATGAAGGGAGTAGAATAATGTCAAAGACGAATAAACAGCTGATGAAGCGACAGAAGCAGATCATCTGTCACGTTGAAAGATTCTGTTACCGTTGGCTGGTCACCAGGTGTCCACATTTAATTTCCCAAATTGTTACATGTTTTCCCACACTGCGCATTAATTTCAAAATTATTATAAATAAATACAAATCAATTCTCAAGAATTCGCAGAAAATCGCAGAAAATCGAGAAGAAATCAGAAACTGTGGGAAAAAGTTCTGAAATACTTATTGAACAATGATAAATCTCTTGATAGCCTTCAAATCCCTATAAACCTCTTCCCAAGCTGCCAATCTCACTCCCATCCCCAACCCCTAATTAGCACCAACTTATTCCACCTCACTGGGTCAGATGACGTGTACGCGTAGCACGTGTTGTGGACGTGTAAACTGATAATACCGGTGTGGGGGACCGGTCACGTGACCCTCTGCGTGTCTCCAGATCCTCACATGACCCGTTCTCCTCTCTCTTTTACTCCCTCATCTCTTTCTCCGAAAGTCCCAATTTCTCTCCATTTTACACCTGGCGAACTTAATCCCTCTAACACTATCAACGCCAGACACACTGCTTTCGGCTCTTTACACCTACTACGGGCAGTATGAGTGAAGAGACGGACGTTACGGACTTTCTCAAGCGCATCCGCGAGCTTGGAGAGAAGAAGTGAGTGAATTAAGTGGGGGAATGAGGCTATGAGGTGGTTGAGAATGTGTCTAACCCAGTGACCGAGAAGATGAGATTCGAGCTCAGAAGCTGGAAAACGAAATCCAGGAGGGAAAAGAGCGCCGAAGACGATTGCGGGCTGAGCGGTCCAGATCCACTTCGCCTACCAAACAGGAAAGAGACGTCCAGGATACCATCAGTGCTCTTGTCGGAGCAGGCAAGGGTCGAGAACTTGCTCCCAAGACGTATGGAGACTTGAGGGACGAGGAGGAGTCTGTGGAGGAGAAGGTTGAGGCTCTGAAACCCATCACGCGTTCGAAACCAGCCACGAGAAAGGTTTCTGATTCCAAGGCGTTGAAGGACTCAATCAGAGCGTCTTTGAAGAACGAGGGTAACGGAGAAGCCAAGAGTGAGCCTCCTAAGGCTGCTGGAGGTGCTAAGAATGGACTGAAGGACTCTATTCGAGCGTCCATGGAGGAAAAGCCGGTGCTTAAACAGAAGTCTTCGTTTAAAGATGAGGTTGAGAAGCCGGTGCTCAAGTCTAAGCCTTCCTTCAAGGATGAGGTGGAGAAGCCTGAGAAACCTGTCCTCAAATCCAAGCCTTCGTTCAGAGATGAGGTTGAGAAACCAGCACTCAAGTCAAAGCCTTCTTTCAGAGATGAAAAGCCGACTACCAAGCCTTCTTCTTCGTCCTTTGACAAGCCATCTTTCAAGAGCAGCACTCTTTCTAGCGACTCTGAGAGTGATCCGTTTGCACCTCTTCCTACAGACAAGGCTTCCCCTTATATTCAGGCCAAGCAATCGCCTACTATGAACCGAATTGGAGCTGGTCATATGCCTCGAACCAAACTCGATGACAAACCCCAGGCGGTTCCAGGAATCATCCAATCGTCGTCTACATCCGGTCTCAGAACCCAGTCTATCCACAGAGAAGGCCAGTCTCCCCAGCATCAGTCTCGAACCCCCAGAGCTCTGCCTGGAATGGCCGAAATGGGAAACTCGAGACACAACCTCCATCTGGACGAAGATACCCCCAAGAGATCGTCTACGATTCAAAGTCGAACTCCCGGTACCCCCACTCTGGGCCAAACACGTACCCCCACTTTGGGCCACTCTCCTGAGGTCAGAAGAACCCCCACTTTGGCCAGAACTCCTACTTTGGCCCATTCTCCCTCCTCGCCTAATCTCTCGCGATCTCCTTCTCCTTCTCGAGGCAACTTCATCCATTCAGCTCTCAAGAGACACGGAACTCTGCGAGACTTTAAGCAGGTGCAGCAGCCCGTGGAAGTGGAGATCAACCCTGAGTTTGAAGCTCTTCTGAAGGAAGCTGACGAAGAAGAGGAAGAAGAGCGACAGAAGGAGGAGGAGAGAAAGGCAAAGGAAAGTGAACTCAAGGCTGCTCCTTCGGTCAAAAGCAAGCCTTCAGTTGACAAGATTAGACAGCTGATGGCAGCGAGAAACTCTCCCAAGCCCAAGTCTGGCTTTGAAGAAGACAAGGAAATGTCTCGATCTGACTCTGTCTCTTCCATTCAGTCGGAAAAAGACATTTCGGTTGAAGAGATCAAGAAATCGCGACCTCCTCCTCCTGCTTCTAGAGAATCTACCACTCCTGAGGCCGAGACTCGTTCTGAGAGACCTCCTCCCCCCGTCTCTCGAACTTCGTCTTCTTCTCTCTCTCGATCTGACTCAATTCAGCCAGAGAGTGGATTCTCTGCTTCCAGAGACAAACCTGCAGTTGCTCCTCGAGGTGCGAAACCAGCTACCTCCTCCAAGAGTCTCAAGGACAGTATTAGAGAGTCTCTGAGAGAAAGCAAGCTGACCAAGAGCCCTAAACCTGCTTCTCCTAGCCCCAGAGCTGAGTCACCCGATGTTGCTGCCTCTTCTCCTTCTCCCGCAGCTTCTCCTTCGCTGGCTGACAACGATACCGTTCCTGAACTGTCTCCCTTGAGACACTCTGATTCTCGACGGTTCTCGCCTGTCCGACAGTCCTCTTGGCTCGAATCGGCTCTCAAGAAGAACCACAGTCCCGAGAGAAACTCGTCCATGAGACTGTCTCGTTCTCCTTCTCCTGTCAAGTCTCCTTTTGGCAGCAGAGATCGAGATCTCAGAGGACGAGAAGAGACTCCTAGAGGACGAGCCGACTTCAGAACCGACGATTCTCAGTCGCCTAAGGTCCTGTCTCCCAAGATCCTCTCTCCCAGTGTCTCTTCTTCCAAGCTTTCTTCTCCTCCTGTTGTGTCACCTCGATCTAACGAAGATGAGGAACGACTTGCTCGTCTGAAGGCTCTGAGAAGCTCTCTCAGCGACAAGAAACCCGCCCCCAAGCCCGTCAAGGAGGAAGCTCTGCCTGAGTTGGCCCGTGTGGGTTCTCTCAAGCCCCCGAAACCTGCCCCTACTCTGAAACCCAGCACTTCGGAGAAAGAGCGTCTTGCAGAGCTCAAAAACAGTCTGCGGAAGAGCGAGCAGAAGAACTACGTGGCTCCTGATGTGGTCAAGAACAATCTGCTGTCTGCCAAGGGCTCGTTGAAGGAATCTACTGGTCCTCAGCAGCTTGAACTCAAGGACGAGGTTCTGGAACGACTGACTGTGGCTCAACAAAAGCTGCAAAAGACTGAGGGACCCAAGAACGCTGAGCTCAAGGACGAGGTTCAGGAACGACTCACAGCTGCCCAGAAGAAACTGCAGAAGACGGAGGGTCCCAAAAACGCGGAACTCAAGGATGAGGTGCTGGAGAGACTCACAGTGGCCCATGGCTCGCTTAGACGGTCTCCTGAACGGTCTCCTGAGCGTCCTTCGCCTGGAGGTTCCTCAAACTTCACTTCTGCACTGGCCAATGCGCTGACTAGAGGTCCTAACGCTTCTAGTCCTAACTTGGCCTCCACTTCAGAGTCTGGTCGTGCTCCTGAGCGATCCTTCTCTCTCAGAAAGGCAGCCACCATCGATTCCTCGGAGATTGGACGAAAGAACAAGGGAGAGAAGCTGACTCATATGACCAAGGGACGAGCCAAGGGTCCCAAAAGACGGCTTCCCAAGAACGTCGAGAGTGGAAGTAGCAACGGTTCCAGCTCTCGAGGAGGTTCCAGTGCCGCTTCCTCTCGACCTGGATCGTCGTTTGAGTCGCGATCCGAGTCTGGATCTCGACCTGGCTCTGCATTCGGTTCTAGACCTGGCTCTGCATTCGGTTCTCGGCCTGGATCTGCGTTTGGATCTCGAACCGAGCTCATTTCCGAGTTCTCCAAGCCCTCGTCGAGACCCACCTCCACTACAGCTTCTCCTACGGTGAGAAACGCCCCCGGGTTCCCTCCTCGACCTGAGAAGCCTTCCGAGCTGAACGTTGCCAAGAGAGGAGACTCCAAGGACAATGACGAAAAAGAGACCAAGGACAAGAAGAAGCCGCCGCCAATTCGGGCGTCGTCGCGAACGGTCTCCAACAAGATTCCCCCTCCTATTCGAAAACCCTCCTCCAGCGTGGCTCGTTAGGGTATTTATAGTAATGAGCAGACGCCAGTCTGGTTGTATGATTTGAAGCAGATGAGCGAAGCGAATCTGGTTTGTGTGAAAAGTACGAGTACAGTAGATTGTATTGTATATTGAGACAAGTACTTAATTGTGACGTCAAAAAATCCAGTGTGATAGCTCTAGAGTAAGGTGGTGTACATACCTCGAACCCATGTATCTTCACGCACCGTAGCTCACCGTGAGAAAGGGATGTAAAAATGATTTTTTTTCAAAAAAGAATGCACTGCTCGCGCGAGTGCTGCTGACAACCGAGAGATTCGAACTCTCGCCTCCGAAGAGACCAGGATGTTATGTCAAGGGGTTACCTTAACCTGGCGCCTTAGACCGCTCGGCCAGGTTGCCGCTGGAGTTCGGGGGAGTGTAGGGAGTATAAACGGAAGGAAAAGGCGAATTATACCGGCGAAAAATTGACCAAAAAGTGACTTGCTTGGGCCTTTGGTGTGTAACAATTGGTTGTGAGTAGTGAGAGTTATACACGATAGATCTGTTAAGGTGCACACAGTGAAACTACTTGTATAGCCAGATGGAATGAGGACATGGTATTAGTAAGGGCTACAATGTGGTAGACATGGAATAGACAAATAATGCTTTTTCGCGCTTTGCATCTCTTTATAACTCGATGATGTTACTTTCCTCTAACATTGACTACTTGTACGTGTATGAGTTCATTCCCTCACATTGTAGTTCTTCCTCCTAGCCTTGGTAAGATAGCTGCCGTGGTACAACTTTCAGCACTTCGTTGAATCATTATAGGCATACAGCTACTTATTCTCCGGATCTCCCCTCACCTGCTTACACTCCTCTTCTGATTACAATGCAATATATTACAGTCTCCTTTCTATCTTTCCCCATCCTCCTTCTCTTCCTTCCTCCATGCTTGTCTACTCCAGGTTGGCAGAAAGTTCAGCAAGAGCCTTTCTAGCCTCGTCTCTCTCCTTGGTCAGTCGTGCGACCACTCTAACGGCCGCATCCTGCTTGTACAGCGCCGTACTGAGCTCTGTCTTGGTCTCCTGAAGCTGTTGACGCAGCGAAAAGACCTCCTGGGCAGTGGCATCCCACTCGTTCTGAAACGCCTGTAGAAGCGACGGGATGGATGTGTATTGTGGCGGTTTGGGCCGTGTGGGGGCGTTGGTGTTGATTGTGACGAGATCTTCAACCGCCAGTTCTTCGCCGTTGATGGGATCTTTGCCGTTTTCAGCAATATATGTTTCGATGAGCCGACGATCGAACACGTGGCCGGACTTAGGCGAGAGCACGGGTTCCTGTGCGGGTTCGCCGGAAATTGAGCAGATCATGGTGGTTGGAGAGACGATATATTTCTAATGCTGGAGATGGTGATAATTGTAGGTGGTTGGGATATAGTGCGTGTGTTCGATTCTCGGAAGTGTCAGGGTTTTAGTGCTCTTTTTCCATCGTAAACCTTAAACGGGACAACCTCTCACTCTTCAATAACATCCATATTACATGAGGTAAATAGAAGGACTATAGGAGGTGGCCTTGGTGGAAATTATAGGAAAAAAACAACATCACGTGAAATCACACAACCTGACGGAACGACCCACTCGGTCTTAATACGACCACAAACACTCGATCCCTACATTAACCACCCCATTTCGCCTCGCCAAGATTTTTCATCTTCCATGCGCACTTCACATGACAGTCAGGTACGCCTGAAGATCGTCGTAGGCTGGGAACTTAAGGGTGGATTAGGAGGGAGATTTACGTGATTTGCGCCAATGAGCAACGTCACGTGACGCCGACCGGTAGAGATACTGCTCAAACGGTGCCATTATCACCAGGATCGCACCATGTACTGGTGTATTTGTCTAGTCGTGTTTTCACCTCCTTCTCGAATTAACTCTGCTGTGATAGGATAGGGGTGGAAAACGGCATGTCCAAGGGTCCTTCGATGCTACGCTATGGACAGTAATATGAGCGGATATTGAAAAGCGGCAGAGAGTAGAGCCGAGGGCTATGAACGAAGGGACACGACCACGAATCACAAGCCGCCCTACCCCTTAATTTATATGTAATACACCGCTCCACTGGTCTAGACTCTTTAGGTCGTCTTTTTTTTGCCGTGCTTTTTTCAATTTCCACACTTTTCGTTTTCTCTCGTTGTTTCGGTTTCGTTTTCAGTGCAGATTTTCTCCCACTTGACATATAGTATAGCGTGGCGGAGACGAGAAGCGCAGTAGATTAAGGGGAGCCTGTGGCGACATGCACGCGTGCCCAGAAACGTGCGGTAGGTGCACCCGACAACCCGGTCAACAAGCTGGCATCTCCCTCACTTATATATATCCATCTGGTACCGTCGTTGGCCACGTCACTGAGACGTGCATGCCAGCTCGTAGAGTTTCAAATTGTCTTTTTTCTGCACGACGCACTTCAACGTCTGGCGACGACACACAAAACACACGATAGTGGTGATACGGGGGTCTGGATATTGACCGAGACAAAGAAGCGACCTTACGCGCACAACTCTCCCATCACCGCAAGACGTTTCTCTCAACAACAACGCTACATACACACTCACACGTTTTTCTTCCATCCTCTGTTTTACAGACACACAACAGGTATCGACAATGACCCTACCGAAATCCAACATGTTTGACCGCAACCAGGGCGGTCTGGCGCCCCAGACCCGCAAAACCCTCACGCTCATCTCCGTCTTCGGCACAGCATTATATCTGTGTCTCAGCATCTTGTCGTGGGTGTTTTCGGGTGACCTGGCGCTGGTGCCGTTCACGTCGTCGGCCCTGCCTCCCATGGCCGATCTCGGAATCGACAGCGTGCACCACTACGATCTGGCGGACTACACAGGCAGCGCACGCGGCCAGGACCACAACGAGCGGGTGCTGTTTCTGGTGCCCCTGCGAGACGCAGCTGCCCACCTGCCCATGCTGTTTGCCCACATGGACAAGATGACATACCCCCACGTGCTGATAGATCTGGCGTTTCTGGTGTCCGACTCCAAGGACGACACCATGGGAGTGCTGCTCAAGGAGCTCAACACCCTGCAGAGCAACCGGGACGTGTCCAAGCGGTTTGGCAGCATTGAGATCTTCGAGAAAGATTTCGGCCAGGCCGTTGGCCAGGGTTTCTCCGACCGTCACGGCTTCGAGGCCCAGGGTCCCCGACGAAAACTCATGGCCCGAGCCCGAAACTGGCTGCTGTCTGTGGCCCTGAGACCCGACCACTCGTGGGTCTACTGGCGAGACGCAGACGTGGAAAAGGTGCCCACCACCATCATGGAGGATCTCATGAGCCACGACAAGGACGTGATTGTGCCCAACGTGTGGCGACCGCTGCCCGACTGGCTGGGTAACGAGCAGCCCTACGATCTCAACTCGTGGAAGGAGTCGGACGCCGGTCTTCGGCTGGCAGACACTCTGGACGAGGACGCCGTCATTGTTGAGGGATACGCCGAGTACGCGACCTGGCGACCCCATCTGGCGTACCTGCGAGACCCCTTTGGCGACATTCACGTGGAAATGGAGCTCGACGGTATTGGAGGAGTGTCTATTCTTGCCAAGGCCGCTGTGTTCCGACACGGTGCCCATTTCCCCGCCTTTTCGTTCCAGAAGCACGCCGAGACCGAGGGATTCGGCAAAATGTGCAAGCGAATGGGCATGTCTGTCGTCGGCCTGCCCCACTACACCATCTGGCACATCTACGAGCCCTCCGACGACGATCTGCGACACATGGAGTGGATGGCCCAGCAGGACGAGCTGCGAGAAAAGGAGCGAGTTCTCAAGGAGGCCCACGACAAGGTGTGGCTGTCGGGCTTTGACAATGTCAAGGAGGAGTGGGAGCGGGAGCGAGAGCTGATTCTCAAGAACGTTGAACTGGACCTTGACGTGCATCAAAAGGTTCGGGCCAAAAAGGCGGAGGAGAGCAAGGCCGCCGTGGAGGGCGCCAAGGGCGAGGCCAAGTACGCGGGCCCCGCGGAGAAGGAAAAGGTGGTCCCCGGCGTCGGCAAGGCCGCCCTCGAGCCTGACGCCGCCAAGAAGGTGGTTCAGGGTTAATCAATGCATGTTTGAATAGATATAATTAATCACGTTAGAGAGACCACATTCATGAGAGCGTAGCTCGAGTGAATGTAAACCGGAGAAGACTTGACTGTCTTCAGAAGCATACCGGTAGTCTGTATTTAAGACGGTAAGCTGGTAGCCCTCAGATTATTGTTCTTATCAGTATGATGTGGAAGATTGGTATACTCCATATTCACCTTCTTGAAACTGACTTAAAGTGGATCATACCTTGGTTATTTCAAGACAGGCTTGTAGCACTTTATGATCGCCTGTCTCAGATAAGGTGGAGTTGGGTGTGCACATATTGAGGGACAAGTACGCTTTGAAAGAAGTGTATATAAAGTCGATTCAATTGAAAACGATACCTGGAGTCTCAATTCGTTCTTACCAGTACACTGATATTCGTGTCTCTTTTTCATGGTCGTTTAGAAGTCTCAACCCATGAGACTGCACAAAGCACAGTAGACATGATGCATATAACGGTGATGGTGTCAATTGAGGCAATCGATTTAGTGAACCATAGATGTCGACAAACAATTATCTTTTCTCTATCACCACCACTATCTCTCCACTATCTCCACCTACTGTCTCGTATTATGCACTCTTAGCCTGGATGATGCAATACGGTTCGCTCTTCCTTATCTTGTGTAAACCTCTGGGTTCAGCCACAAGCCACGGTTTGATGAAGACCGTATAAGGAGTAGCGGATGTCTGTTGACTTCACACGGCTCAATTGACAACTAACACCATGCCCTCAGCTGAAGGAACCAAGAAAAACGACGGGTTCGACTATGCGACTTACAAGGGGTACGATGAGAACGGAGAACTTCCTGCCAAACGAGTCAAAGGCAACAAGAAGATCATTCTGAACGCCTTTGTCATGTTCACACCCGCTCATCTCAATTTCGGTCTTTGGAGACATCCTGAACACGCTGATTATGGTCGAAACTTCGCAAAGATGAAACCCTGGCAGGATCTAGCTAAGAAACTGGAAGCCGCAAAGTTCCACGCGGTGTTTGTAGCTGATCATCTGGGTATTTACGAAATCCACAAGGGCGGCGAGAACTTTGAAGCCCTGGAAAGGAAGGTCCAGTTTCCCTGTCATGATCCTCTGTTCTTGGTACCTACTATGGCAGCTGTAACTGAACATCTCAACTTTGGAATCACGGTTTCTACCACCTACACTCCTCCGTTCACTCTGGCTCGTCAGTTTAGTACCCTGGATCACCTTACTGATGGTAGAGTGGGCTGGAATATTGTCACTTCCAATTCAGATTCTGCTGCTCACAACTTCAATCTGGAGAATCAGGTTCCTCATGATGATAGATACAAGCTGGCAGACGAGTATATGGATGTGGTCTACAAACTGTGGGAGAGTTCTTGGGCAGAAGGAGCAGTCAAGAAGGGGCTCAAGACCGATACTTTTGACACTTCCAAGATCAATTACATTGACCACGAAGGCGAACATTTCAAAGTCAAGGGACCTGCTGTAACTCTTCCTTCTCTACAACGAACCCCAGTTCTTTTCCAAGCAGGAATGTCCTCTGCTGGACGGAGTTTTGCAGCTAAACATGCAGAGACGGTCTTTGTATCTGCTCCCAGTCCTCAACTAGTCCGTCAAACGGTAGACGCTTTGAGAGCTGCAGCGGGAGACCGTCAGATCTTTGTAGTCTGTACTCTTTTGGTTATCGTCAAAGAGACTCAAGAGGAAGCTGAGAGATACTACAAGGAGCTGAATGATGCTGGAGATAAAGAAGGAGCTCTAGTGTTCTGTTCCCAGATGTTCGGAACTGATCTGACTGCTTTCCCGCCTGATTTGGACCTCAGAAACAGCGATAATCCCCAAGTGGCTCGAGGAGTCGATCTATGGGCTTCTCAAACCAACACCAAAGACGAGCTATGGAACATGGAACGAGTTTCCAAAGAGTACACTCTTTCAGGACGAGGAGGACTGGCTCTAGGAGACGCCCAAACTGCTGCTGACGTTATTGAAGACTGGGTTGAGATTGGAGACGTTGACGGCTTCAACTTGAGTCATGCTGCTTTTCCAGGCACCTACGACGATATCATCAAGTATCTGATTCCCGAACTGCAGGCCAGAGGACGGTTTCACAAAGATTATCCTGAAGGAGAGAATACTTTCAGAGAGTTGCTTTACGACACGCCGGGCGATTCGTACCTCAGACCTGATCACTACGGACACAGTTTTAAGACGTAACCGAACAGTGGACAATGTCTGTTAGTAGAATATAGAGATAACACGCTATTGGTAAGAAGAAAAAAGACCACCTACAAGTAGTCACTCATATCTCAAGATCAACACGTCAGAGAGTACTTGTACAGTAGTTATTGAGATCGACATGTCAAAGATATAGATCAGAGTGTCAGTGAAAAGATGGCCTCAGTGAAAAGATAGACCTCTGTGAACGAAACAGTTCCTATACCCCGATACCTACCTGGATAAATAATATGGAGCAATGAATACTGGAACATCTACAAAAGAAACTTGTTATATCGCGGCATGGCCTGTTACTGCCCCCACTCCTTTTTTTTGTAATTGCTTATTCCACACGCCTTGTTCCCTATGCCTTATGCCCACCCTATGCACCAGCTAATTATCCCTGTGAACACGATTGACCCGTCAGACAATTATCTGTTAGCGTCGCGATAGCCGTATTGCTCCTGTCTAGCGCCATGTGAAAGACGCGCGATCTCTCCACCGCAATCTCACCATCTCAACAGATTTCGTACAGCAACTCGAGCAACCCACAGTGGCGACTTCTTTACCCCGCTAACAGCCACGCTTTTAGACATAAGAGCGAGTACGGAGTTAACTAAGTTCCGTTCCGTGATGTAAGAACTGCTGATGAGGGATGTGTACGGATACTCCTACGACTACAAGTAGCTAAGGAGTAGACGGCACTTGACGTATATATCTAATAGTGAGTGCGACACTACGATAACAGATACTATGACTACTCCTACAATAATAGCCCACCTCTATTCATGTCACCTGAAGTTTTCTCCGAATTTAAATTGGCATTGCTTTTTCCGTGTCTCAGAGCCCCTCATGACGGTGATGAGCATGACTGAACAGGCACGGGGCCAAAAGTGTGAGGGAGACAGTGTTCAGGAACTACGGGGATATGGGGGAGGGGAGAAATGGGGAAAAGGAGGGAAATACGGGGAAATGAGAGATTTGAGAATAGGAGACCAACGACTACAAGTAGCTAGTTGTTCCAAACGAGTTCTTTGGTATAAACAATGTATTTCTATATACTATAAATAATGAGAGCACAGCTCATGTCGAGCGATATAGCTCATGGGATTCAAAGAGTTCTTGAAGTATTATCTCTGTTGATAGCGTGGAAGCCAGCTGAGGTAGAGCTGAACTATCATCCCATTTTAATGCAGCGATTAGTGAATGCGTGGACTAGGTCGGAGTCCAGGTTAGTTGTGTGTGTGTGTTGTATGTTTTTCGTTTGTATCTTTTCGTGCTTTTGAGGTTCCTTCAGACGCTCAGATCTTGCTGTAGACATCGTCTCCGTAGCCAAATCTCAGGGTGTCCTGCTCGACGTTGTATCTGTCGATATCTCGGGCCCAGTTGTAAAAGGCGTACAGCGCTCGGTGGATATCCTTGGCAGCAGCCACGAAGGCGACCACCAGAATCCAGACGGTGGAGCTATCGACCACAAAGGCGATAGTTGCAATGGCCAGCATTGCGATCAGCGTCTGGGTGGCAAACAGGGACTTTGCGGCGTAGTTGCTGGTGAATGTGACTTTCTCCATTAGTGATGCCATACCATTTGATATCTGAAGACTGTCTAAAAGGTCTCCCCGCTCTCTATATAGTCCCCGTGTTTTTGGAGGGCGGAAAAACATGCAAAGCAACGTTGTTCCTCCGTTCCTTTGTTCCCCAGCTTGTGAAAGTCCGTGGGGAGCGCTTTTCTTTGTTTCCCCAGTGATTAAGCTTTAGAGTGGCATTGGACAGGTGGAGTGTGAATGTGAAAGCATGAGACACGTTGGATATGCGAGTCAGAAAAGGGATGAAATCAGAGGTGTTCGGGGTTTGCAAAATGGAGAGCCATAGAGAAATATATCGATTTTGCTCTTCTTTTCTGTAGACTTACAGCCATTTCCTCTACTCTCTGGTCTTCTCCGCAAAAACCCTCGCTTAATACTTGCCAAGCTTATCGCAAACGTAAAACGCATATTCCAGGGGCAACGGTGATAAAAGCGACTGAAAAACAAAAAGGCAAGACCTCAAAACAAGGCAGGCTTCGCTTAGGCAAGATCGCCATTCAACAAGAACTCAGGGCTTAAAAAGATAGTCATCACGAGTCTCAGAGGTGCGGAAAAGACGCCCTTCAGTATCGCGTCTTGTACATGTGATAGTAACATGACAGAGCGCTAAACTAGTGGGAGATAGTGTGCCCCTAGCTGATCGAAACGTGAGGGAGAGCAAAGGTTTCAGTCTATAGCAACGTCAAACGTTCCTTGTCTCACCGTTGTTGTCTCACCTCGAAACACTCAATTCTTGGGAAAAACTACACGCAATGAAATTTATCTGCATACCTATACACATGCACCCCACTCTTTCCATGTTCATCAACACATACCTGAAAGAGTTCTTCGTCATCCTGGTCAAACTGTAGAATCTGGTGATAGCGCGGTCTCCACAAATGCCCACTGGTCTTGACAAAGTCATGAGACAAACAATAGGAGCCCGAACTATCACTCAAGATCTTAGTGTGAGTGCCTCCTGCTAAATCAACGGAGTCCGTGTACTGAATACAGGCCACGGAGACTGGAACCCTGAACTTGAGATGCTTTCCAGGCTCTCTTTTCTTGCTGCCAAAATCACAGAACAGCTTGATCATCTGGCGATTAAACCTCCGTCTCCTGTCGACACCATAGTACACGTAAAGAAAGCCGTCCAAAACCGCACATGGAAGCCCAGAACCCATTCCATCTGTTCGATAGAGCTTGTAGGATACGCGGTGGTCCATGTCCACGTAGTAAACGGTCGAAGTGTACGACACTGACGGCTGTTCTACAAACACATGTCCATGTAAGACCTGTAGCAAAGGAGTCAGTTCGTTGTCTCCTATCACTACTTCCGTCTGCTCGCCACAAACAGTCGCCCTAACCACCGTCCATTGATGATCGGATATTATGCAATAGAGAGTATCTCCACTCATTTGGGCAGATAAGCATTTGGCCGTGGAGCTCTTGAGTCGAACAACATAAGTTCTATCTCCAACTGAGAAAATGCACATGGTGTCTATGTAACATTTTCTCAGGTCGTAATGGCTCAACTTGTTGATAGACTCTCCTGTAGTAAGATCAGTCTCAACTCCGTTGCGAACCAGCATCTTATCTCTGATGTAAGACACGCTGCTCTGATCGGTGGCCCACTGTCTGCAGATAATATCTTCTGCAAACAAAGGCTTCATGTTCGAGGGTATCAACTCGTTGTTGTGGATGGTGATGTCTCGGTTATCTGTGTCGATCTTGACAGCCTCGATATCCACAGTAGGAGGTTCTTGATCCAGCAGTTGCAGCTCATAAAACAGTCTGGTGTGAATGATCTGATTAGGTAAGCTCTTTTCACGACCCAGACCCGCTCTCAGGAACCGCAACCGGTACGAATCGTCAGTTTCATCGCCACTGATCGGGTTCATGAGAGGAAAGAGCAGCAACATGTCGTCTGCGAAAAGATGTCGGTCATTGTCCACCACAAGTTTGCGCCAGTGAGAACACACAGCTCCAGCGACACAGACGCTGTCGAGCGGCAGCTGCGCCAGCGCCAGAAGCAGCAGTTCGTTGGGCAATATGCTCATGGAGAGGAGCTGGACAAGAGTTGCAAGATGGTTTCTTTTCTCATCATGCATCCCAGATGAGAGTTTAAAGCGGGGTAATCGGCGTGAAAAAGGAGGTGATTTGTGATAGTAGAGGTTAGCGAAAATGACAAATAAGTAGGTAAATCAACTGGGAATGCATCTTTACATAGATTTATAGGTCGCAATCTACAGTATTTCAGTTTTTCACCCATATTCGCCCCTTCATCTTTTCGGAGATATCTCTTCCCCGAAGAAGGTTCGCTAAGCGAGAGATTATGCACGGTGGCTTGAATTGGGTGATAGTAAATAGCGGAGAAGATGGATATGGTATTATACGTGAATATTATCTGGAGTTAGCCCAGTCGGACTTCGGTCGTATTCGGTGGATATACGGTCAATGTGAAAGTTGAATCGGGAGGAACGACCGAGCGAATATGGTCTTTCATGATGAACCTGACTTACCAATAGAGATACAGACCGTCTTTTTGGTCATGCTGTATGTAATTCTGAAGCATGAAGACAGCTTCTATTGATTCTGCTTACTTAAGAAGACACCAAGTATTCCGTTCCGTTTCTAAGAGGTCAGTAATGTAGCGCTGAAGATCATAGTCCTTCTGTGTACAGTAGTATTTCATTGTATATCTTCTACTCCGGCAACCACCTCAAATACTAATAAAAGCCCAGATTATCCCCAATATCAGAAGTGAAGAGGTCAGGTCTATGAGAAGTGTCAGAGTGTTGTATACCTGAGAAATCTCTTCTACAATAACGTTCTCAAGCTATGAATGAGATCAATATCAACACATCTATAAGTAGATCCTCCCCTACCAGTCTGAGACTTGAAGTCTTCTACATCCCTACTTTCACGTACAAACGGGCTGGCGCCCATTTGTTGTCTTCACATAATACACTATAATACATTTCGCCGTTAGTTAATCCTTCTTCTTCCGCTTAGGCACCGTCTTTCCTGGAATCGTCTTGCCCGGAATCGTCTTTCCCGGCACGGTTTTTCCGGGCACCGTCTTTTCGCTGCCAGGAACGGTCTTACCAGCCACGTTTCGCGGCGAGTCGGCCTTTCCTCGCTTGGCAGCAGGGTTGGCTCGTGGCTTGGACACCTTGCCTCTGGCGGCCTGGGGAGTGCGTGCCTTGGCTCCGGGGCTCTGTACTGCTCCTGGCGATGCTGCGGGGGTGCCAAAGTCAGCTGGAGTGGAAGCGCCACTAGCAGGACCTCCAGGATGCTGCTGTTGGGGCACTGGAGGCCGTCCTCCAAGTACACTGACTCCCTGGCCTGGTATCGCAGGGATTCCAGGAGGCTGCATGCCCATGGGAGGGCCCTGTTGCATGCCCATAGGCGGTCCTCCCTGCTGCATACCGTTCATTCGCTGCTGCTGCTGCTGCTGTGCTTGTTGTTGAGCCTGCATTCTCTGCTGCATCTGGGCCCGGTTCATCTGGTTGAAGCCCTGTTGAGGCCCTCCCATCTGACCTGGTCCCTGGGGAGGACCACCCATGCCTGGTTGAGGAGGACCTCCCATTCCAGGCTGGGGAGGACCACCCATCTGACCTCCCATGGGACCCATACCCTGCATCTGGCCTCCTACAGGCATCTGGCCCGGAATAGGGCCCTGGCCCGGTCCAGGACCGATACTTGGAGCAGGAACGGGCGCACCAGCCGCACCCTGGGCCTGCATCTGCTGTCTGATTCGATCTCGCTTCTTTCTCCACTGCTCGACGAATCCCAGACGCTGGAACTTGCCAGCCGTAGCAGTGGCTGCTGTGTCGTCGTTTCTATCGGACATGACAAGCATGAGTTCCTCGATATCCGAGGTCTGGTGCAGCACGTCTTCATGCTGGGGTTTCTGAACAACCACACCTTCGGGTCTATGACGATGCAGCAGTTTGTTGGCCTCCTTGAGCGACGAAAACGAGCGCGGTGCGTCCTTGGCAGGCACAGACTCGTACCGCTTGTTATCCTGCTCCTTCCACTTGTCCTGAGACACCCACAGGTTGACGTTTCGGATCGTCAGGTTCAGAATCTCAGCCTCCATCAACAGAGCCAGCTGGTCGGTGAAGCGGCCGTGACTGGGGTCCGTGGTGTACATGAGATCGTGGTATATAGACAAGGGAGTGGGTTTCAGCAGAGTTCTGTAAGATTTTGGCGGAACAGTAGGTTCCTGACTTTCCGGTTGTTGCTGGTTGGCTTGGCCGTTTTGCTGTGGATTCGGAGGTTGTCCGTTCTGCTGAGACTGGCCATTTTGACCCTGGCCATTTTGTTGATCTCCTTCCTCGGTTTTATCTGGAACTCCTCGGTAATCGACAATTTCCAAAATGATACATCCCTCGTAGAATCGCATGCCTGCATCCTTGAACACCTCTGTAGCGGCCAGCGGAATCTGCTCCTCCTTGACGTACTCGAGAAAGATTTTGATCAGCGGCGAGTTTTTCGGAATCACAGACTCCTGGCTGCCAAACCGGAAATGCGTCTTGTGGATATGAAGCTCCAGAGACGGAGCGTCCTTCTCGTACTTTTTCAACAACGATTCGGTCGTTTCGCTGAAAAAATACGCGCGTCGACGTCGAGCGGCCTGTTGCTGCTGCTGCTGCTGGGCCGTGGTCGCGCCTCCAGCGGCGGATCCTCCCGGATTCCCCTGTGCTTTGTTCATGGCGTCTGATATCTCGCTGGAGCGTGTCTCGAAACATGCGTCATGTTGAAGACGCAGGTTAGGGTTGCTGACTAAGCGCGAATGGAGGTAGAGGTGGTGAATGGTTGGTAATAAAAAACAGATCAAAGGTGATGATTGGTGGAGAGATTGTTTTTGTTCAATTTTTTAAAGTCACTTGACTTACTCTAGATGGTCAGCATTTGTTGATTTGGGTACAAGTACCGTGTCTACTGGTAGTGGTCGCGTGACGTTACGTAGTGTGTGGGAAGAATACGAGGGGACTGTGAAATGGTGGTTTAAAAGAGTGAGATGGTGAATTTCTTATGGCTGAGTATCACTGAGAGCTTTGATCATTATTGGATTGGTCTTTGGATGTTACTGGTAGTGATTGGATCAGATCAGTGTATGGTGTTTATGGAGGGATTGGTAATGTCAATGGCTTACAATACGAACATTGAGATGGTTGTCATATGAATAATACAAGTGCCTCACATTGTTTGTGCTTTATCTTGATTCACATCGATCTCAATGCCATGAACTAGTCTGTAGAAAGATCAGGTCAAGGTGCTGAGTAATATTTCAGGTTGGTGGCTTGGAGAGTCTGTATATAGCTTTGTTGAAGCTGTCGAAGGAAATTCGAGGGCAAATGGCTCAAATAATGCGGTTCCATTTATCTTAAATAAATCTAGATTATCAAACCTGACCCACAGGAGTATGAACCGAGATATCAGATATGGATCAGATCAACGCACAGTATCTCAGATTGGATCACATCATAAAGAAGTCAGCTACAAGTACTTGTAGGACATGTTTCAGTAGAAGTAGGTCAATTGACAATCCAAAAAGGACCACCGTTGTTAGTCATTACATGTCTTATCTGATTGATCTTGATGAGTGAAAGTTCTGATCCATGTATGTCAATCACACTTGGATCTCAGTGATTGAGTACAGTAGAACAACTTTTACTGTTGAAATGGCATCAATTGACCATTAGATAGCCACCCAAACTACCCCATTACTTCTACGTTCAAATCCACGCTGATTTGCCTATTTGAGTGAAATTTCAGATCAATGCAAGTCAAACGATACTTGGATCATAGTGAAAGTCCATAGCGTATCAATATGTTCATCTTTCAGGCGATTTAAGCCAATTCACAATGACCAAGTCCCTCTACGAACCCCCTGTCCTTATCGCGCACCAATAACAGTCGTCTATACGATCTAGCATCAGCACTGCACATGCCAACGGGACATGTGAGACATTGAAATATCCGTGACACGTTGTACACAGTGATGGCGTTGAAATATCAGTGATACGCGTTGAAATACTTAATCAAGAAGAGGCCGTCCGAGCAATACGACCAAATGCGTTCTTCTTCCTTTTTAGTTGTCAACTACGATTGCGAATACGCTACAAGTGCTTGTTACTTCTACACGATGGCTTTTGTCAAAACTCATTATTCTTTGTGCTCTCCCGAACGAGCGTACGTCTCTTGCGAGCAGTCTATCTAAGCAGTAGCGGCCCAGGCCTTCTGGACACCCATGATACCGGTGGCGAAACCAGCCAGACCAACGAGACCGTCGTCGAGATGGAGGTAACCCAGAGAGGTAAGAGGGATGGAGAAGTCGAGGAGATCCCACAGCAGCTGCTTCTGGGCGGCGGCGGCGTCCTTGTCGTTCTTCTTGGCGGAGGTGGTGTCCTTCTCCTTCTCTGCTGCCAGAGCAGCTCGCTTCTTCTTGCAGATGTTGATCTTGTGGATGGAGTTGAGAATGTTGCAGAAGATACCAAAGGCCCAGAAGTAGGAGCCGACCTTCTTGATGGTCTTGATGTTGTCAATCTTCTTGATGCCGGAGCCGTTGATGTAGATGATCGAGTCGAACACCAGGTAGATGGCGTAGCCGAGGTTTCGGCCAATGGTTGTGTATCGCAGACAAGGGTCGAGAGTCTTGTTCTCGAACGACACTGCGGCGGTCTTGAGGTGGCCAATGGGCTTGCCGACTCGGAACAGCTTTCGGGCCATGGAGAACTGGTTCTGGATCTTTCGGAAAATGTCAATCGTGTCCTTGGTGTAGCCCTTTCGGAACAGGTAGTAGGTCAGAAACCGCGAAAAGTACTGGATGGATCGCAGAATCTTGTCTCGACCGACGTGGGTCTCAAGCAGCTTGACCACTCGGGTCACGGTGGGGTTCTGGGCGAGGCAAACGGACATCTTGTGGGCGTGAAGGTGTGGTGTTCAGGAAGGAGAAACAAGCCTAGGGTTTTTAAAAACGGTCTTGGTCACCACGCCGAAATTAAGCTCAGCTGGGGTAAGGTTGCCGAACTAAATGGACCGAGGCTAGTTTTCACGTGGAGAACCCCGACACGAGACGACTTTTTAGAGCGCTTGAAGCCGGAAATTGGGGTCGCAAGTGGATGGGTCAAGTGTACAAGGTCGACTTATTGTATTTCCAGCTTCTCCTGTTCAATTCGCCTGCTCCCTCGCACATTCACGTTCAGCCAATGAAGAATGACGCAAATCGGGCAAAGCCGGAGAGCAGTGTATATAGCAAAACACGACAAGGTCCGACTCGGTCGGCGTGGGGGAAATATATTTCGTCTAAAGCAACGGTTTTGCGCACTTTGCAGGACGTTCTACGGTGGTGGTACCCCGCATCCACGTGATTGTTCTGGGGTACACTTGTAGTTGATGTTTTATACCTAACTACCCCTACAATGCTTGGTTCTTGCAACTTGGAGCTTTTCTTCACTCTTCAAGTCCGAGAGCTTATACACGTTTTGTATGGGGAAGAGTATGGGGTGCAGATCAAGTCCGAAGAAAAAGGAGAGGGAATGCGGTCGTTTGAACGTCTATTGAGTCATGTTGTTCAGGGCTTTTGGATTATTGAAGTCCGAGCGTGTGGGTTCGATTTCGACCGATGATGTAATCGTGATTACAAGGGAGAGTGAGGGGGAGGACTTGACGTGATGGAGTGACGTGTTAGAAGGAGGAAGAGTGGATGTACGAGTACAAGTAGACATACAAGAGCGTTAGAAGGTGTGAAATTGGTGCCATTAACTTGTATTCGTACATGCCCAGTTTCCGTGGAGTTTTACAGTGAGTATGACTGGAAGAAGTGAAATTTCAGTGGGATCAAAACGCGCACTATTAGACATTGACGAGGATAGTGATAGGGAAAATGCCAAGAGACTATATTCAGCAGCAGTCGTCAGATGACCTCAAAGTCTTTGAAGTCACTCGTACTTCATGGTAAATGGCTACAGTACAAGAATTTGTAGCACTCCTTGTTCAGTTTGAGATCAACTCGAAGAGCTGTAAACGAAGGTGCTCCTGCATGTTGTTGTAGAATTGTACATACGGCAGGTGGGCTATTATATGGTGGGCAACTGCACATAGTGGTGGTAACGTTCGCCTTAGTTCGTATTTTTTCATTTGCGTGTGAGCGTTAATTACGTCATAGCTTGAGATGAGGTGAGAAGAGAGGAGGAGTCAACTTGAAAGACGTTGAAACTAATAAGTGGGTACAAGAGGTAGATAACGAAAAGACCACACGAAACGTTTACGGTAATGTATCTCCATCGTGACAGTAGCCAGCTTATTACTAATGAGGTATTTGAAGCAAATTGAGACAGCGAGACTCAGTCTCCAACGATATTTTAACTAATGTAGTTGAAGTTAGACAACTAATTCACTTGATCTCGACATCCTACACTTCAAGTGATCTTCACAACCACTTAATCCCGCCAACAAAAGCAACCAAGCCTTCGAACACTCGAATACGCATCTCCAGTATTGATAAGGCTTTCAAATGCAACTCCACAGCACCCTCTCTCTCTTCTCCGAAGAATTATCAATCAGCATTTCTTTTTGCGCTGTAACCGCGCCTCGTCCAGTGCTCTCAAATACACTTGTTCGTATATCTATGCACGTTAGTGGGGGTAATTAAGGAGGATCAAAGAGATCTAGAATACCAGTACATACCGGTACAAGTAGTGAAATTCGAGCAACCCTGAGGAGCTGCAATATCTGAAAGAAACATAGACAAGGAACTAGATAACGTCATAGCACCACCCACACCTCTTCCACCACAGATCCACCATAATACCACATACACAGCCCCGATTTACCTCAAGATTGGACCCACAGACACACACTGTGGTTTCAAACTCTGGAGGCTCGGGAGGGTTCAGATCACCGTGTTCCGCACGTCGAGCCAATGCTTGATCGATGCAGGTCGGTTACCTCCCCTCCAAACTATAGACTATAGGGGCTGTGAAGCTGATCACAGGAGTGGTAAATAGCTCACTAGAGAGATGGAGAGGCTGTGGAAGGGGCGCAATCAAGCAATCTAAGGAGCTATCAGCTGTCGAGAAGCTGTAGTATCCAGTTCAACACATTGTCCACTGTACTATCCGTACCGCACTCGTACTTGCACTCATGCACATTCACTCAATAAATATTTCTATGGGCGTAACTAAAAGATGGAATTGATGAGGTCTCCACCAAGAGTGGCACCCGCTCCGAAAATAGCGGCGTTTCCAAACTTGGAACCAATGCTCTTGAGATGACCGCCGCCGCCCTGAGACTGCTGGCCCTGCTCCACAACCACAGTCTGGGGAGGAGGAGGCTGGTAGTACTGCTGGGGCTGCTGCTGGTAGCCCTGGGGAGGCGGGGGCTGGTAGCCACCCTGGTAGCCGGGAGGAGGAGGAGCCTGGTAACCGTACTGCTCTGGGGGAGGAGGGTTGTAGGACTGTGCAGGAGGAGGAGGGTTGTAATGGGCAGCAGGAGCAGCGTAATCAGGCTGCTTGTAAGAGGGATAAGCAGACTTTTCGCTCTTCTCGTCGTTAACAGCCAGAGAAGAGACGGTGGGAAGAGTGGTGGTGGAGCTGGCAGCAGCCACGGAGGAAACTGTGCTCATGGATCTGCTCACGGGAGGAGGAGCCATGTAGGGAGTGTTTCCAATCTCCTTGACGTAGTTGGCAGGAAAGATACCCTCCTTGCCGCTGGGGCCCCGGCCCTTCCACCAGTCATTGTTGAGTTTCTCAATAATGTCAATCTGGTCGCCCTTGACCAGAGCCAGGTCTGTGGGGTCCTGGGCAGCATAGTCATACAGAGCCTCCACCTTGCCACCTGAACCAGCAGGATGGGGAGAAGCCACCGAGGGAGGAGAGGGGGCAGCAGGAGTAATCTGAACAGCAGCAACCCGCTCAGTCACCTCAGCAATGCCCACTGCCTGGGAACCAGGGAGGTCGAGTTTCTGACCAGGGGTCAGCTTTCGGGGAATCTTGTTGCAAATGTCGTCATACAGAGCCTTGGAAATTACCTCGGACTCGTAGAGAAACTCCAGCTCGTTGTGGAGCGACGTCACACTTCGGTTGATAACAGCCGCCATGGTCAATGTGCTACTTGTACTGTGCTGTGAACAGGTTCTGAAAGTGAGCTGTATGTAGGTGAGTTCAAGTGGCTGACAGATGGGTTATTATAGCCTAATAATTTTAGCACTGCCACTCTGATGGTGTAGAAAAATGTGCGTGAATTCCCGTTGCACGTGACCTCGAGTGTAACCGAAAAACCCGAGCACGCCAAGCCTCGTGTATTCCGCCGTTTTTTTCGTATATTATTCACTTTGGGCAGTGCACCAGACCGGTCATGCTTCCACTGTAGAACTCCTGTGGATATACCCAGACTTCCAAAACACATAGAGTTCAACAACCTTCTTAATCTTGCATAGACCACGGGTAGCCGCCCTACACGTCATTGCAACAAGCTTAATAAGCTCCGGAAGAGAAAGAAAAGATGTTCCGTACCGAGCTAGCCTGAGGGGTGGGAGTGATACCACCACAGTAGATAGTGGAGTTGAGCCAAAACACCTCTTTGCATACATATCAAAAGGCCCTTCTAACTGGTTACTTGTACCTCGGTTCAGCATAATGAGGCATTTTTCAATACTCATCTGCTAACAAAATACTTGACATGTCTGGTTTGATTACTTATATGAAACATGGACATACCAATAGGTCTCTCAATATCTATCAAAATTACCAGTACTTGTAGCTAAGTACTTGTATGTGATTATAAAAAAAAAAAGAAATCTGTTGAATTTGGCTGCCTGAAAAAAACGATATCAAATGACAAAATTTTTAAGACAGTATAAATATTAATAAGTCCAACAGCTACCCTCTAATTACAGTAAGAGATTTTACTTAACTGTTAACCAAGTACTTACCATTTATTTGACACTACTCAACAAATACACAGCTTTCAAACAAATTACTCAACTACAAGCCACACTACAAGTCGAAATATACAATACAATAATCCATTAACATAATTTTTAAGAGGTAGAAACCAATGAAGCTAGCTAGCCTAGAAAAGCATAACCAAGGCAACCATGCCCATCATACCAGCCGAGACACCATAAGTCTTCGCAGAGTTGGCCTGGGGAGGCAGGTTCTCACCGCCAGGAGACTGGGGAGAAGTCTCACCGTCGGAGCCGAGACCAGAGCCAGAGCCAGAGCCGGAGCCAGAGCCGAAACCAGTGCCCTCAGAGGAGCCAGAGCCAGAGCCATTACCAGATCCCTCAG
>BCKG01000006.1:253540-268048 GCA_001600535.1 Yarrowia sp. JCM 30696
GAACTAGAAGCAGCAGCAGTGGACGACGCAGCAGCAGAGCTAGAAGCGGCAGCAGAGGATGACACAGCAGCAGAACTAGAAGCAGCAGCAGTGGATGACGCAGCAGCAGCAGAAGAAGAGCTGGGGACAACCACAGAAGAGCTAGAAGCAGCAGCAGAGGATGACACAGCAGCAGCAGAAGAAGAGCTGGGGACAACCACGGGAGAGCTGGTCTTGGTAGAAGAGGTCACAACAACAGGAGAGGAAGAGGGGGTAGGGGCAGCAGAGCTGCTCACAAC
Organism: Yarrowia sp. JCM 30696; assembly: GCA_001600535.1. Lineage (NCBI taxonomy): Eukaryota > Fungi > Ascomycota > Dipodascomycetes > Dipodascales > Yarrowia > Yarrowia sp. JCM 30696. The sequence continues at coordinate 253,819 of BCKG01000006.1, forward strand.
AACAGGAGTGGTAGAGGAAACAGGGGAGACAACCGAGGAAGAGGGGGCGGCGGACTGAGAAGTGGTAGTCTGGGCAGCAGAGGTGATGATCACAGAGCTGCTCAGAGTAGAGCACTGTCCAGGAATGGTCTGGTACGAACATTCAGAAGCAGCCTGAGAGTTGATGCCACAGTTTCCAAGCCAGTTGAGGAAGTTGGCACCAAGCAGGGGAATGTTACCCAGGTCAAACAGGCTGATACACTGAATACAGTCGCCAACAGCCTCGGCAGTCTTGGCCAGTCGATCACAAATACAGTTTTTGATACCAAGACAAAGTCCCACAGAGCTGACAATGCTGGTACAAGTGTTGAAACACTGGGTGAAACTCAGGTTCTTGTTGTTTCGAACGGAACAAGTAGAAGAGGTCACGTCAGGCAAACAGGAGACAGCAGGGTCGATAGTCTTGGTAACGCAAACAGGAGCAGCAGTGGTAGGTCGTCCACAGCCGCCAATGAACTTGAGGAGCTGATCGGGGAAGTTGAAAAGTCCACCAAAGTCGATGTAAGTGATGCAGGAAAGGCACTGTTCCACATTGCTGTTGAAAGTGACGATTCGGTCGCAGATACACTGCTGGACTCCGACACAGAGCGCAATCTCTCGGATAATGTCACCACAGGTCTTGATGCAGGTGTCCTTCGACTGAGTGACTGTGCTACACGAGGTGAGAGTAGACACAGCTGCCTTCGAGGAAGACACAGGGGGAGGAGTAATAGCGGCAGAAGACGAGGGAGTAGAGACAACCACGGGAGAGCTGGAAGGAGTGGGAGCAGCAGAGGAGCTGGGAACAACCACAGGACTAGAGCTGGAAGCCTTGGAAGAAGAGCTAGGAACCACAACAAGCGAGCTGGAAGAGCTAGACACAACCACGGGAGAGCTGGAAGAGCTAGGCACGACCACAGGCGAACTGGAGCTGGTCACAACCACAGGCGAGCTAGAAGAAGCAGGCTTGGAGGAGCTGGACACAACAACAGGGCTGGAGCTAGACACCACTGGAGGACTAGACGAGCTAGAAACAACAGGCTTGGAGCTAGACACGACGGGAGGGCTAGACGAGCTAGACACAACCACAGAGCTAGACACAACAGGCGTGGTACTAGAGACAGCAGCCGAAGAAGTGGAAACCGGAGCAGGAGGCTTGGAGCTAGTAGTCACTGCGACCGAGGTCACGGGAGCAGGAGGCAGAGTAGAAGAGAGAGTCACACATTTTCCAGAAATGGTGAGAGGGCTGCAGCTAGTGACGGCCTTTGAGTTGACACCACACTGCCCCAGAACGTTGAGGAAGTTGGCGGCAAGGAAAGGGATGCCACTGAGATCGAAGATCGAGATACACTGGATACACTGGGCAACGGCAGTAGTGACCGCCGCCAGTCTGTTACAAATACAAGATCTGAAGCCAAGACAGAGACCGACCGAAGTGATAATACTGGTGCAGACCTCAGTACACTTGACCAGAGACAATTTGTCATTGTTGGCCACAGAGCAGGTAGAAGTAAAGGTATCAGGCTCACAAGAGACCTTGGTATCGATGGTTCGAGTCACGCAGACAGGGGGAGCAGCCGTAGTAGCTCTGTCACACTGGGCGAGGAACTGCAGGAACTTGCCAGGAATGTCAAAAATGGGGCCAAAGTCGAATCGAGTGATACACTCAAGACAGGTCTCGACATTATTGTTGAAAGTGACAATTCGATCGCAGATACAGCTTCGCACACCCAGACACAGGGCAATCTGATTAATGATGTTGCCACAGGTGGTGAGACAGGACTCCTTGGAGGTGGTAGCAGTGCTACACGACACAGTTACAATGGGAGCTCGCTTTTCGAGCACAGGAACGGGAGCAGGGGTAATCTGGGGGTTTTGAGCACCACAGACAGTGATTTTGGGGGTCTGGGGCAGTCCCAGCTCCTCGAGCTTGTCGTAAACGTCCCATTTTTGGTCGGGCAGGTCGAACACGGAAAGGCACTGCAGGCACTGAGTTAGTAAGCAATTTCGGCATCTTGACATCGTGCAGTTGGGACTTTTCGCACAAGGACGTAGGTGCAGATGTGCATAATCTATGAGCATTAAGCTTCCTGATCGGGTCTAAGATTTGCAAAAAGCAATTTTGCGCATAAAAACCTAGAAGATCGCCGCTCGTAAAAACTGCAGCCCAGTAAAATATTTGTCGAGGGTTGAAAGCCTATCAGCTTCCGTCGGAGGGCAGGGGTAGGCCTGTCGGAAATGAAATACTCACTTGCTCGGGATCGGATCCCACGGACAAAAAGTCGTCGCAGCTGGAAACACAGGATTCAGCTGAGAGAGAGGAGGCAGGAAGACACGCCTTGTACTGCACTGGACCAGCAGCGGCAAGTAGGGCTCCTGAAACGGAGAGCAGAAGCGAGATCTTCATGCTCACACTGTGTTAGTATTCGTCGAGGTATCATAGGTGCGTCGGCAGTCGGCGTTTGGTAGACTTTGCTCGTTTTTTGCTCGATTTGTGTGGGTCCAACGCCAGTGGGTGCCTCTGGGGAGCCTGCTGATGCAAGCCAGGCTTCTCCATGCTCAGTACTCACCAAGTTAACTTTAACTTAAGACTAAACGGTTTGAAGTGAAACGCTCGATAGCTAGGGTTAGTAAGAAAGTCTTTAGTGTTTGTGGTTGAAGGAGGGGGACGGGAGATAGACAGTGATAGACGGTGATAGACGGTGATTTACACTGATGTGCAAAACTGATGTGCAACAAATGTGTCTCCCGCAAGAAGATCCCCCATCAGCCGTACGCCAATTGCGTATCTCGAATGTACTCACCAATGAACGTCGAATGAAAGACTGTAAAGAATGGCCTTTGGCCAAAGAAGTGAAGGTCGGTAGGGGTCCCGAAGTGGTGATAGTCGGTGCCCGCGCAGATTGGGCCCCCAAGAGCCTTTATACCAAGTGTTCAAAGGCTGGTCTCGTCAACCTTGTTCGCCTGTTTTGGCTGTATTTCTTCCATCAAAGCCCGACTTAGGCCCCTGTTGGCAGACAGACAAGGAGACCTCGCATGCAAGTTTGGGTAGATGAGGTTTTCCGATACGAACCATAGTGTGGAGATTGCAGGTCAAGCAATGTCTTAGCGTTTAAAGAGCCCTGGACAATAATGAGCCCATGGAGGGTCCTGTTTAGGATACTTTAAGGCGATATCAACGAGTCTCAATAGCCCCTGATGATTTCAGAACACCATCGCAGTTGGCAGCTCTTATCACGTCTGGGACTTGGCTATGCAGTCTAGCTCCATGCGATCTGCTGTCGAACAGTTGCATTCCGAGAGAGCCGATTTCCTTTTGAGCGGTTGACCGTCTCTCTGGCTGCATAGTGTTGCATCTGTCTCTTTCTAAGGTCCACCATTTTGCCTAATAGCAGAGCTCCAGCCACTGCGTTAGAATGGTCCTTGGACTCTATTGCTACCTAGCCGTGAACCGTAGCGTTGCTAATTGATGGGAGTGGTTATTGTATCCGTCTGTTCCAGACCAACCTCACAGCAACTCCCTTGCCTCAGTCCACATCTCTTTGGTGATTTCGACGATCGAGTCTATAGTTATTGATAAAGACGAGCGATAAACGCAAAGTCAAACTTTCCATTCTTTGGCAGGTCTAGAAACTCGCTGGAAGGCAAGACAAGGCCCGATTGGCTTCTGTATTAGCCCGCCGCAAGCAAATCTGCACTCTTGCAGAAGCTGGAGCTGACTGGTGACGGGTGGCTTTTGCATGCACCATGCCGTGGAACAAAATAGAGAGGCAAGAATGCATGGCGTGCATTACACGGGAAGCGTGCGAGGTTGCGTGAGAAGTTGCGCTTTAACACAGTCGCAATCAAGTCGTCGTAGATCTCCGCTTCCTCACCCTCATGCTGCAAGTTGGCTGGGGTACGTAGCAGAATCGCAAAACCAAACCACCCCTGTGAGACAAAGGGAAGCTTTTGGTCGTCGTATAACTTTAGCTCTAGAGCCAAGCGACTTTTGAAAAGGCAGCCGACGTCAAGCTGCCATTGTGTCATTGTTGGCATGTGTAAAAGACCACCTGCATGCCCACCCGACGCGGAAAAACCCCATCAGGGAAAATCTGTCAAAGGACCCACCGAACGCGGCGGGAGCTCGCGTGTATCAAGCCCCCACCGTATATGGTTATGCGTGTATCATGCCAGGTGTCCCGCTCGATGCATTAGTGCTGATCATCCTGGTGGGCATACCAACAGACTTTGGTGCTAAGGGCTCAGTTGCAAACCTTGGGTCCAAAGCGTGAAGCCCAGCAGTAGCCCGAAAATCGCAGCTAAAAGTAAGGGCCGATGCCGCTTGTGGCCCTTTGCGGTTCAAATTAACTCTGGCTCTTCAAGTGCCACATCTTCCTTGCAGCCACGCCCTCCACCGATCCCCCCCCAGTCGAACATGAAACTGTGTCGCAAACCTTGTGCAAGCCCGACTGAAACATCGTGAAACGCGTATGATTCATTTGCAAGACATTTGAAAGACGTTTGCTGGACCCCTAGATGCCTCTTTGGGACACCACTAGCCTCCGAGGCGCTGAAACGTGGGGTCTAGTACTCCCCAGCAGTGCCGTATGTAAGGATCGGCTCTCTCTAGTGCGGAGACACAAGCAGGAGGTATTCCGTGCCTCGGTGGGACTCCGGAACTACTGCTCTGCCTAGTCGAAGCAGCCAGCGAGGCATGTGGATGATGGCGTGGTATTTTTGGACTTTTCAACCGCTCGTTAGCTGCTTTTTTCATGTCCAACACTAGACTATTGATGGAGTTAAAGTGCAGAAGCCCTTGTCCAACTCTTTCTTTAGCCTTTCATACCATGTTACGAGTGCTGCAAATACTTCACCCTGAATACTCATAAAAGAAGTCAAGATAAGCCTTGTTGACACCAGATAAATAATCGTTCTAGAGTCAGAAAAGCAACCGTGGGCAGCCATCAATTGCTTCCTTTTTTATTCAATACGAAGCACCAACCGCGAGTACTACGATACATCATAACTACCAGTACATACTATAGATACTACCCTAGCTACAGGTTAGATCATCGGACTACAAGTAGTGGACCACAGCATTGGATCCAAAGGCCCCTGAACACTACAAGCTAGTCAATTATCAAAATATTTGTTCGTCTACTCCTGAAAGCTCTCTCCTGAATTTCTTTTTCAGGCGTCTTTTTCACATTGCCAACTAGACTTTCGCTTACAACTGCTCAGGGGGGGACCCTTCATGTCTTGCCCGATGGCTGCAACAACGTGTAGGGGTCAGTTTAGCACCTTTGTGGACTTGGACAGCACCCTGAGACTAGTTGCAGCCTCGGCAGCCTGCTACCACCCTATTGTTTCATCGAACAATGTCTTTTAGTCCAGCCCACGCAGCTCCACAATGGAGATAAATATTATGTCAATACCCTCTCATCTAACTACCGGTAATGCAACACATTCTGGTCCAGGTAGGTCCAGCCGCCAAACTGCTTCTGAACACTGTCGCACAGATTGGTCACGCTATCCTGGGGCACCATGCTGGTAAATCTCGATCAAAGTTGCTCGTATCGGTGGGATCGACCACTCGGGGCTTGAACGGCGCCGAGTGCTTCTTTGCGAGCAACCATGTCCTTGAAGAAGGGATGAGCGTTTCTTTCCTGCAAACCCTCGGCTCAGAGACGCTCTGAAGGTTCTCGCTGAAGCAGCCCGGTGATAATATCTACTGCCGTCGGATCCATGCCCTGCGGAAACTTTGGCAGGTCATTGAGAATCCGCTGGTACATTTTATTGTTGTTGTCCGAATAGAATGGCGGGAGTCCCGTTAACATCTCATAAGGCAAGACACCCAGGGTCCACCAGCCCACCTACTTGGTGTAGCCCTTGTTGAGCAGGGCGTGCCGCAGCGGGCGTTAGTTCTCTCGTCAGACGTCATGTTGAGCTTGCACAGGTCAAAGTCATGTACCTTGTAGTCCAGCAGAATGTTTTCAGGCCGGTAGACGAGAAAAAAGTAATCATGTAGACATTCCAGAGCACACAGCAACTCAACAGTGTAGAAACGAGCCCGTTTGAGGTCAAAGAACGCTCTCTTCGCAGGTGGTAGAACAATTCGCCTCCATTGACAAAGACCATGCTCTCAAGAGCTTGTCGGGGCTCTGGAGTGAGAATTTGAGTGGAACAATGAAGGGGTTACTGATCTGAGCCAAGACGGTCCGTTCAGCAAGCGTGTGGGCAACCTCGTCCGTGGAAATGATATAATGTTTGTAAATAGACTTAATGGCGTAGATTTGGTGTGTCTTTCTTCTTGACCATCATTACCTTCCCAGAACCTTAAGTAGCTCAAACGACTGTTATGACCCGGCTTAATAGGTATATAGCTGTAATGCATCTTTAGAATAAACAAAAAGCTGCAATTGCGACTTGGGCGTGGGCTTGTCATCCACCGTGATTTTCAGTCTGCCGTGCCCGACGTCACAGCACACCATCCGGAACAGACCGGTTGGCATGTGTTAGTTCTTGACGTACCCGAACGCAGCCAAGAAACACGCCCAGGACCGTGTTGGTCGACTTTTCGACTCCCAGAGAGCGGCTTCGGCCCAAAAGAGGATGAATCTCGTTTTGGATTAAGGTCGTTGGAAGCTTGGCGTAGATATTGATAGTGAGACCTCCGTTTGTACAAGTACGTCAAATGACGACTTTTTCCAAACGGGGCAATCCAGAGCGGGTCCTTCCGGGGGCTCCAGCAGCAATTGCTTCTTATCAAACTCAAGCACCAGGTAGACGGGAGGCGGACGGGAGGCGGGCTGTCATTGTCCTGCTCCTCAAAGTATGTTATAAGCGTCAGACAGCGACCGGCCCTCGGTTCCGTAAATAGAGACATTCAGAACCCTGGCGAAGGGCACCGAGAGCGGTTGCTTGGAAGAGGTTGAACTTCTTGTAACTGGTTTCAACTCTTTCATGCTTTGGGTGGTGGCTGTTACCAGCAACCGTCAAGTCCACATAACTGAGCTGGGTATGAGTGCTTGCGTGGATGCTGACTGCGGTGGCCACTGCTGCAGGAGTAGGGGAGTCAAAGGGAGTCAAGAGCTCCGCCTTTGCGTCAGCCTTGGGTGCAGCCTTTTTCTTGTCCTTTAGGGGGGTATGTGACAGGCTGGGACGAAGACCGTCCTCCAAACGACGACTGTCTTAGAAGGTGCCAAGGGTAGGGCTAGTAGTCCATTAATATCCGTAGGTGATTTCGATATTGGATCCAGACTGAGTTCAGCAATGATAAACAGCAGACGTGATATTAATGGTCACATTCGTACTATTAGATAATAGTTTTGGTCAAATTGCAGGTCATGATGTACAACGGAGAAATCATGCAGGAGGTGTGATGGGTATTTGTGTGTGTTGGTGTACAAGTAGGTGGTGTTTGTGTACTTGTACAAGTACAAGTATGCTGTTTCTCTCGCTTTCCAAGTCTTCAACGTCGCCTAATGTCGTCTGTTAGGGGTGGGACTGTACAAGTAAATGACTATCGGTACAAGTACAAGTTCAAGAAGTGCGGCTGGTTTCATCACGTGGTTGAGGTTGTTGTGCGAGATAAGTTGAGTGCGCATATCTGGTCTATAGGGGTAAGGTCGGTGGATTTTGGAGAACTTGAAGCACAAGATGAGAAGTCGGTTTTTTTGAATCACGTGATCCGGTGGTGCCAGGAAATCACGTGAACACAGCCACACCTCACTTTTATTTTTATATAACACTACAAGTAATCGCCCTATAGTGCCCCCTCTTATGTGGACTTGGTGGCGTAGAGTTCGAATCGTATACTTGTAACGGCTTTTTGCAGTTGGGAGATGCCTGAGTTTTTTGGCAGACCATGAATTTTCAACTTTATTTCCATAAGATCGGAGGGTCAGAAGAGCCATTAGATGTTTTAATATATTGGTAAGTGGATGAATGTCACCTCCTACGCTTTCTCTACATTTTGCACTTTTCAGAAATGCAGTTGAGTCATTATTCGTCGTTTCAGGGGCCAATGTATATCTTCATCCGCACTGATATTAATTCTCCAATCTATACGAGGGAGGATAAAAATAGCAGATGTCCAAGAAGTGACCTGCCAAGGAGACTGGATTGAATCTGAAGTGTACAAGTCCATATCCATATGTAACTTTGCTCAAACACCCTCACCACCCAAATTATTGATCAAAATCTCTCTCATTTTTACTCTCACTCCGTCATAGTGCACCAACTGTGGCTCACCTGAGAAGCACCTGAGAAGGTGCAGGTTTGCCTGCAATACTGAGCAATAGCAAATTAAGACAGTTAAATTACAGTTGCCATCTTAACGGCTATGATAGGAGGCTAAATCCAAGTGGAAGAATGCTATGGGTGGCTCCAGACAACGGCACCTGTGACCAGCTGCTGTACTCGTACGTTTATCCCCCCTTTTTCCTATCTTTTTTTCACTCATCGCTCTGCTCTTATATGAAATGCAGATGCAGTCAAACTCCCAAAAGCCGCGGATAAGCTCACGTCAGAGCCATTTGTTGACGCGCCCTAGATCGATAGATACGGTCGTATAGCGGTATATTTTGCAATCGGACCATTCAGGGGCGTTCGTCTCATCTGGTTTCATCCGCACGCACCTCTTTCCCCCCCCTCTCATGCCCCAAAATGCAGCGTAACTCCCAAACGGCACTTTCCACGTGACTACACTCTGAAAACTGAGACAACAGATCTCCAAGTACCTAACGACACTCCCCAGATATCGTCGATTTCGAGCCTCTGCCCTCGTCCACGCGACTCGCATCCACAAAGACAGGCCACGCACCACCACCGGCGCGCTAGCCGTAGCCGACACACCAGCGAAACAGCGAAATCCGCACACATCTGAAAACACTGCTCTGTAGCAATGTCTCTGGAACAAATTGCGCCGCTGGATCTCGATAACAGACCCCAGCGGTCCATAGCAAGATACAAGAGCCTGGAGGCGCTGCGAGGGAGAAAAGATAGCTATCCGCCTCTGAGAAAACCGGTCATTCACGAAACTCAGGATGACTCGATCTTGGATATGAAAGTGGAGGAAGTGAGCAGTAACTCGAATGAAAGCTCGATCTTTTCATCTGACCTCTCTCCCGCATCTTCTGCACCCGTGCTGGGAACGGTTCCTCCGCTGATCCCGCCTATCGTCACAAACACCACGCCGTACTCGGTTCCCATCAGTCCCAGACTCAGCACCTCCTCGAGCCCCCGGTTTTCGCCTAGATTCTCCCCCTCTAGCCTCGCCAACACCCTTGCATCTTCTCTCAGCATCAGCCCGACCCTGGGCTCCACGGTCATGGAACTCCCCACCGCTTTGGCCCGAAAACTGTCCCGTAGAGGTCTGTCCACGAGTCCCCCTTTTAGATCACGAAGCAGCAGCTGCCCTAGCGTGGAAATGCCAATTACAAGACACAAAAACTCCGACGAACAGACGCCAGGCAATGTAGCCACCGTTTCGTCCATCTTGTCCTCTGAATCTGCAGAAGTCACCGTTCCTCTTGTTCTACAGCAGGGAATGCCTTTTCTGAGAATCACGCACAAAAAGAAGGTCCAGAGAATGTTCAAGATCGACCCTGTGGCGGGAAAAGTGTCGTGGGACGATAAAAAGGCCAGCGCATGCTTTTCCGTGGACACAATCTGCGAAATCTCGCTTCAAGAGAACGCCAGAAACCACAGAGAAGAATTGAAGGTCTCGTCGAACCACGAATCGAGATGGGTGACCATTACCTACATGAAAAACAAACGGCGAAAGCCCCTGCATCTCGTGGCTCCCACAAAAGAGGAGTTTACGCTGTTTGTCGACGCACTACAGAACCTGGTGTACTTTCGCCAGGAGCTAATGAGAGGTTTCCAGTCGTCTAATCCGAAAATCGCCTCGGTCCATTGGAAATCGTACGCTGCAAAGGAACAGGGCGAGGAACGACTCACTTTTGAAGCTGTCCAACGTCTGGCTCAGAGACACCATGTTCTTTGTTCAAGAGAGTACCTCAAGTCAAAGTTTGACGAAGCCGATGTGGACAAATCGGGTTTCCTAGAATTCAACGAGTTCAAAATCTTTGTCAAGCTGCTCAAACGACGTCCTGAGATCGTCGCCATCTACTACCAAACTCTGGGTAAACCTGAACCTGCAAACATTTGGAGTGACGATCGTATGACTAGAGACGACTTGCAGGGGTTCCTGGATCACGTGCAGAGAACACGATTCGAGCCCCACGTCTTTGAGAAGATATGGGCGAAATTTGCACCCAAAGACGAAGCGTTTGACTCGTCTTTGGACTACTGGACGGTCGACTCGTTCAACGATTTCCTTCTGTCGTCATACAATCTCTTTGTCAAGCCCGAGACGAACCTTAACCGTCCTCTCAACGAGTACTACATTTCCACTTCCCACAACACGTATCTGATTGGTCGTCAGGTCGCAGATACGTCGTCTGAAGAGGGATACATCCGAGCTCTCCAATCTGGCTGTCGATCGGTCGAGATTGATATCTGGGACGGTCCCGACGACCACCCAGTCGTCAAGCACGGACGAACTTTCACCTCCTCGGTGTCTGTGGAAGACGTGTGTTCTGCCATTCGAAAGTATGGCTTCATTGCATCCCCCAACCCTTTGATTCTGTCTCTGGAGATCCACTGTTCGGCCTCCAACCAGCTCAAGGTGGTGGACATCTTGAAAAGCACGTTTGGTGAGAATCTCGTCACCCAGCCGCTTGTTCCTGGAGCTCTTCACCTGCCTTCTCCTCATGAACTGAAACATCGAGTTCTCATCAAGGTAAAGGCTGGAAGAGAACCTGCTGCAGGAGACAAGCTGAGCAACGGAGCGTCCTTCTCCTCCTCTTTCTCCTCGTCGTCTACAACCACAGCATCTGAGTTTGACGACTTTAGCGGCACTCCTTCTGTTTCTGGAGGAGGCAAGCGAAAAGACACGAGTGGAACGACCAAGAAGATTGTTCCTGCCCTGGGCGAGCTAGGAGTCTACGTGCAAGGTCTGAAGTTCCGAAACTTTGCATTCCCCGAGTCCAAGACCACCAACCATTGCTTTTCCTTCTCCGAAAGAAAGTTCATTTCTATCTGCAAAGACCCCGAAAATAGAGAACAGATGATGAAGCACAATCGACGATACTTGACGCGAATCTACCCCTCCGGCTACCGTGTCAAGTCGTCTAACCTCAACCCGCTCTATTTCTGGCAGAATGGAGCCCAGATGGTCGCTCTCAACTGGCAGACGTACGACCTGTCGGCCCAGCTGAATGACGCCATGTTTGCTGCACGAGGAGGATACGTGCTCAAGCCGCCATATCTGCGCCATCTCAAAAGCCCCAGATCAGGCCATTCCGTGAACTTGTCGTTCATCTCGGCTCAGCAGCTGCCCCGACCTAAAGACTTGGGCAAATCGTCGTTTGATCCTTACATTGTGGCCCAGTTGCATGGTCCTGGAGAGAACCACAAGCTCAAGACGTCGCCGGTGATCGACAACGGCTTCAATCCTCGCTGGAACCAGGATTGGAGTCTGTCGTTGAGTCCCGAAGACTACGAGTTCTCCTTTGTCCAGATCACACTGTACACCCAGGACCGACCGTTTGCAGTCTCCTGTCTACGACTATCTTCGCTGAACGAGGGATACAGACACGTGCCGCTAAATGATCTGCAGGGCGAGGAGTACTTGTTCTCCACCTTGTTCATGAAGGTGTCCAAGATTTCCAACTAGACGAGTGACACGAATCGCTCATTGCTTGTATATACTATTTATTCTTTATTGCTGAAAAGCGTAGGTGCTACAATGTAGAGATGTAGGTTAGAGGTTATTATCAATCGTCCTGGGATGTACGAGTACAAGGTGTGTGTTGTATTTCTCCAGTGTCGTCGGATGTACGGATACTCGTACCGGTAGCATAACGCCAGGTAAATGTCTCGCTATTGCAGAACAACCACACGGTGCTTTCTTACTTCAGACGAAGACTTACTGAACCACGAGCAACACAAGGCTCTCCACCTGACACACTTAAGTTCCCTTGTCTACGTTGGTTGCTTAACGGGTGGTTGTTCACGGCTGTTTGTTTCCACCCATTGTTCCATTCGTTGTCCCCTTATCTGATCCGCACGGGCGGGGTACACTGCCCGTTTGCGATTAGACCCGGTTGTGTACTATATCGGTTATCTGATGGCTCCCCGAAGGAGGGGTACATTCCTTGTAAGATTCGTTGTGTTAGACCCTTGTCGAAGGGTCGACTTTGGCGACTAGGGTGGCTGCGCGAGCAAAAAACACTCAAGGTAGACGGAATAGAGCCTATCGGACCCCCTGTAATTTCGCCAAAGATCGTACGATGCTCGTAAAATTTTTCACCGTTAGTCTAGCGATAAATCATCCGGCGCCTTTTGGCACGTACCAAAGTGTGGCTCACGTGGCTGCTTGGCTGCTTCTTGTGACGTACACACGTGTGAGTCCAACGGCCTAAAAAGAAAGGGTGGCACACTAGTGCCTGTTGGATCTATAAATGAGCTGCATCACAATTGCCGTCTCGATACTGGGGTTCGTTCTTGGCACTACTTGGGATATGAAATGTTGTCGGCGACCCGCATGCAGTAATGCAACCACCCTTGCATCGGGATGTGGAGACATGCACGGCGCTGAGATTCAGGTTCAGATTCGGACCCACTTGTTGCTCGACACTCAGAGTTGCTGACGAGCCGACGGCTCGGTTTTTACAACCACCGAGGCTTCACCGTTCTTCTTAGGGTTGTTTAGTTCCTCGGGTAACTTTGCGAGGGCTATAAACCGATCTAAATCTTTCCACGTAGAGTTCGGATCATGTATACGACGAGAGTATGCCTGAGAGATGTCTTGGCAGGACGTATACCTCAACATGTGTAATTTGAAACGTAATCGGCTATCTGGTTTTGAAGACCAGAGTTCTCGACTTCTTTCAAGCTGGCAAGTTGATACTCTACAAGATGCGTGATGTCTATAGAGACTTGCACCGGGCCAATGCCAGTGACCATGTCACTAGGTCTACCTTGATGTCGATCCAGTGTGGGAGTCTCTTCGATGACGTATGCTTCGACATCTCTGCATATGCTCTTTCGCGCGTGATGGAGGAGGTCCACTATGCAAAAAAGTACGATGAGAAGGAGATTTGTCGTTGCACTCATGCCACATCCAAAGGCATTCCATGTGTTCACACGCTCCGCCAGATCGTGCATCACCGCCCGTCTAAAAGACTGTCCATATATGATTTCTCCCCACATTGGCGCAACGTTTTTGTCGACGTCTACGATGTTGTTGCCGAGAATCGACCCAATGGGGAACTTGCCCATCTCACGCATCCCTGGACTCAGCCTGAGAGTGGCCCGAAATACGCATTCGTTGAGGCGTGGAAACGAATTGAGAGAGGGGCACGCGTGCTCTCACCGACGTATAAGGAGCCGACAGTTTWCGCTCATGGGGGCATCTACAAAGCACCCATTGTCGTCGTAGACAAGGTAAACCCTGAAGGACAGAGAACGACTAAACGACGTAAAGCCAGCTACGAGAAAGGGGCAAAGACCCAAAAAAAGGCGTCGACGTGTGTCCCTCGGCGATCGGGTCCGACGTTGTCAGCCGAACAGCAACTTGAGGGTGTTGCAAATGTCCTTGGACCCGCTCTTGCTTCCACGGAGGAAGGTGATGGTGATGTGGGGGCAGAAGTAGCGGAGGAAGATGTTCCAGACGTGGTCGTTGGTGGTGGCGATGATGAAGATGAAATTGAAGATGAGCACGTCGTCAATGAAACGTGGGATGTTGTTTGCGCGACGAACTGGGAAGACAACATGGGTATCACCGAGAATCACAGTGCACCTAACGCTCCAGACAGGCACCGAAATGATGGAAGCMATGAGGTCGCTACAGTTCCAGGAGATACCGGCGAGGTTAATCTTTTCAGTTTGAGCCATTCTTTRGGCGTTGGTGAGAGTAACGAGTCGCTATCACGAAAACGACCACGGAGCCCTGACCCTCAGATCGATTATCATGTGCCTCTCCCGCCTCTGCCTCACGTGCTCAGTGAATTCACTCAGGGCATGGCTCAACGTCGCTTACCTCCTTACGTGCCTCCTCCGAACGTGCCTCCTCCGAACGTGCCTCCTTACGCGCCTCCTCCGAACGCGCCTCTTCCTCCCGTGCCTCCTCAGATGCAGTTTGGTTCCAGTCAAATCCCCT
>BCKG01000006.1:272838-311379 GCA_001600535.1 Yarrowia sp. JCM 30696
TCATCACGTGCCTCTTCCTCCCGTGCCTCCTCAGATGCAATTTGGTTCCAGTAATTTGGTTCAACTGCACCCCCCCCCTGACGGAAATAAAACTGATGAAGAAGAGCAGTTTTATATGAAATTGGCGCAGCTCTGGTCGGAGCGTCCCTCGTCATTCGCTCGTTACTCRCATGTATGTATGTATTGAACTCATGTTTCTTGGCCTGTTTGTCTGTATGAAGTCTTGTAGTTTTCAGGTGAGTGTATGTAACATCGCCCATGAAAGAGGCAGGAATTTATCGGGGATTTTGTAACCACACACTATCTCCGACACCGCCGCAACCGTTTTCAAAGTCTAACGGGATTGCTGTTTTTACACATATTTTACAGCACAGGTAGAACAAAGTCCAATAGAACTGTAACGGGGCTTGTKTATTTAGACATGTTGGCCGATATTCATGGGGCAGTACTCTAATTTTGACGGCATAACTGTACCTAAACATGTTTGCCGATATTTACGGCGACGTCCTCTAATCTTAACGGCTTATGTGTCTTCACACATTCGTGCCGACATCCAACGCAAACTTTTCATTTCAAAACGGTATTCATGTTTGTGAACATGTTTTCCGACATCGTTGAAAGATTCTAACAAAAATGGTTTTTGACAATTGTGTTGTTACAGAGACTTACCGACATTTCTGGAGAAAATCCTCAACATATAACGGTGAATATGTCCTTACAATAATCTGCCGATACTCTTGGGAAGTTATTAAGACTTCAACGGGAAGTGTGTTTTAAAAACKATTTGCCGACACTGTTGGGAGATTGTCATGGCTGTAACGGCAGATGTGTTTTTGCACATAATKGCCGGTATCCAGTAGAAATGTCTAATTTATAACGGGAGTTATGTTCTGGGACATTCCAGCCGATARACTTGGGTTTCTTTCTGAATTATTAGCGGTAAATATGTGTGTGCACACTCACACCGACAGATTTATGAGCTCGAACTGCTGAGTTTTGAAGCGGCATGAGTACTGTGGTAGTATTGTTCCACCAAAAAAACTAGTAAGTACTTCTATACAGAACGATATTGTTGTACGAGTAATGAAGACAGTTTGTGTCACAAATTCATAGGCGATTACGTGTAAATCATTGTATATTGCTACCTACTGGCTACCCAAAACTTGTTTTTTAACAGGTTAAGTAAAGGCTGGCTTGAAATAATGGTTGTGGTCTTTGCTGTGCTTCGGATATGTGACAAGCCATTTTGTTGCAAATTCGACCCCATCGTCAGATACAACCTTTCGCGTAGATTTGGTGACAGTAACAGATACAGGACAGTCCTTGCGTTTTTCGCAAACATACACAGCCCGAGGTGAACAACGCTTCGAAGTATTTGACGGGGTGTCTTGCGGTATAATTACGCCCTGATCTTCAGCACCAGACCTTTGACTTGGCACCTCCAGTGCTGGAGCATTCGTGCCCTCTTGAGTGGCAGATCTAGGCAGGGAAGTAGCTCCGGATTCTGGCGTGGGTTGAAGATTAACAGTCAGGGTCCCTTCTGGCTCCGGTACAGAGGAGCCATAGCACGATTTACTCTTAGCTGCACGCTTTTTGGCAACGCGTGCTGGTGCTGTAGGCTGCCGACGCTTTTTGGTGGACCGTCTTGTTGTGTCAGAAACAACTGCTGTGTCGTGAGCGGGCACGTCGGCAGCCTCTTGTTCCAGCACATCAGGCTCGAAACTCGGTCCGCTGCTTGAATGGTTGACATCGACATTGCCTCGATTGCCCTCCTCAATCAGCTCCTGTTCAGCTTCTTTCATCCCGTTAGAGGATTTGGTACGCCACTTGAAAGGAGCATGCAAGCCCGTGGTTGGATCGACGTAGTTGACGCAAAAGTTCCAGATATGTCTGAAGGCATCTTCATAGCTCTCGAATTCCCCTCGAGCTGGTAAGTAGTGGGGACTTGTTTGTTTGTACTTGTAGGAATCTTTCTGTGCCTCAGCCTCACTGAAAAATCTGTCATGTAGTGCTAGGTCCTCACTGATATTGACTCCGTTTTCATGTACGGGATTAGGTATTCTGTTGCGGTCTAAGTCAAATAGACCGTGGGAATGATCGTTAATGTGCAATTTGGCGTGGGGCGCGCCCACATACCACCTGCGTCCTAATTCAGTAACGCTCAGCCGAACAGGACAATTGTCGTAGCAGCACCTGAAGTAATAGATGTTCTTCGACTTGCGCTTTGCATTTCCAGAAGTAGCTCTTGAATCGAACATGTAGAGGAATCCCCGTGGCCTCGCCCATTCATTCATATTGCTCCAGAGTTCGTCACGCGACGAATATGGGTCGGAAGGTGGAATATCGTCTCTCGTGTGGAACCCAACGGAGCGCATGCGCTTCTCTTCTGCCTCTCGGTAGAGAATGCTTGCATCAGGGACGTCGTGATGATGGTCTTTCGGTAATTCAAACGGATCGTATGACAGATCAGACTTCCAAGAGTCAGAAGAATCTTGCCACAATTTCAGCTTGTAGCTACAGCTCTTATGGCAGCATGTGAAGTGGGCCAGCTGCTTCCCGTTTGGTCTCAATGGACCGAGCCGCGTGAGGTTGAATGCAAATCCCCGTGGAGTAGCCCATTCATTTAGGATAGCCCATATGTCGCACCTGTGATTACCCAGTGTGTAACCATGGATAAGCGGTGGATTCGAACCACTTTTAGCGAATTCTTCAGGAAAATCGAGTTCGGTGAAGGTCTGTTCGTGGTCACCCTGTTCGTGGTCACCCTGTTCGTGGTCGACCTGTTCGTAGTCGACCTGTTCGTAGTCGACCTGTTCGTGGTCGACCTGTTCGTGGTTGTCCTCGTGGTCTTCGATCATGTGTTGGTACCGGTACTCGTAGTTGTTGTTCTGGAGAGCGAGCTTCTGAACAGGAACGCGTGTTGGGAGACTGAAAACCACAGGGGCTTCGCTTACGGATAGGGTAGGCCGAGCCTAAATGCGTTCGCAGGAATGTACGACGACTGGGTGAGCATTTCCTCCCAGAACTGCTCGTTCGGTGACACGCTGTTCTCAGTGGTACTTGTACCTTGTACTTGTGTTTGAAAGCCCTTCCACGTAATCCCAATGTGTGAGTATTGTACAAGTACAAGTGCATGTCATCGGTTGTGCAAGTAGATTTGATTGCATATGCTTGGATCCTTACTGGGTTTTACAAGTACTTGTAATAATATAATTTTTTTAAAAAAAAACAAACTGCAAGGAATTTTGAATTGGTGCACCGTACCGCACTGAAAGAGGCCACACTGAATACCTACCCCACCTGCTATGATATCAGTCACTAAGCCCAGAATCGAGCCCCGGTTGCCTAACAAGGCCGCAAAGTCAAAATTTTTTTCGCGCTGCCGCGCATCCCTGGATTTCCTGCGGAAATCTGCGTTAAGCTCCGCTCTGGGTCGCTCCGAACCTTAACGGTTCTACGCTTCCAGAGGCGGAGCTTAACGTGCATTAATTACGAAAGCAATATACACGTGAGACACGTTCTCTTGTTTTACACATTCCTCCAATATTAAATGTTCCATGCACTGGGGTTTCCTTCTGACACCGGGTTCGGTACATGATTAGGACGGTTACGGAAGCAGAGAAGAAGGAGCGAAGGAATGTGGATGGTTTAGTGCAGAATAGGGGGAAGTGAAAAGTACTTGTACTTGTAGGAAAATTGTGCAGTTTTACGTGAATGGGTTCGCGAGTGGATCAGATGAGTCTGGACAACAGAAGACCCACTTGGGACTCGTATTGGTGCCAAGTGGTCAGTCAGGTGACCGCCAATGACTGCCAAGGACAAGACCTCGTTTTCGCGGGTATCCACCAAGGCAGCCCGTTTCTTTTCCCCATTCATTTCCGGTTTGGTCACTCTGGGATGAGTTTTGGAGATATTTGGATCTGCAAGTTGTATAGAGAGCCGATTCTGGTTGTATAGACTGGAGGTGGATATTGAGAAGACCCATGAGGGTGGAGAAGTCGATTTTTGGGCAGTGCAACGGACTTTCTTCACTCTCTGCCGTCTATTACACTGCCCAAGGACTCCATATTCACCAGCCATTCATATTGATTATTCTACGGAGTACTCGTACGGTAATCTCCATCTGACTCCCTGAATGACGTTGTAACAAAGCTGGGCACAATGAAATCTAATCTGCTTGTTACGTTTCGGCATGTGACGTGCTGGAGAGCTGCACAAGGAGAAGGAAAAGGGAAGAAATGTTTTGAGCGGGAAGAAAAAGGAAAGAGAAAGGTAGGCGAAGAAGGGTGGTGTAATTGTACTTGTACTTGTAGCTGTTCGGAGACCCTTTCAAGATGTCAGCCTTTTCCTCACTATTGCGTTTACCACCTTCACCTCCGTAAAACTACCTTTCTCCCACTACGTTCAGCCGCATCACTTTGAAAGCAAGAGGGTTCAACCACAGGGATAACAGGGATCTTGGGCTTTTTTGCTTTTTCGATTCGGGCTTTTTTGTTTCTCTACTTGCGGGACCTGTGCCGACTGGTACAAGTAGGCCAACTTCTTTCAGGAGATAATAAGCGACTGCCGAGTGCTAAGACTCTATATTCAGGGGTGACCTCAAACTGAGATGTAGGTACAGTCTACAAAAATGGCTTTTGAGATGGGGTACAGGAGTGAGTGAGGTGAGAATCGAGGCGGTGAGAGATGGTTATGCTCTATAGACCCCACACACCTGCCAAAGACCGTATTGTCTTGTATTTTCATGTCATCAATCTCTTGTACCGGTACGAGTACCAGAAAACGCTCCCTGGTTGTGCTTAGTCTCTGACTGACACTTCTTTATTATGAGCTAAACATGGTGTCTATTCACCAAGCTAATCTAAGAGCGGGAGTGGAGTGCTGCCACGGAACACGCGGTAGGACTCCGCCCCAGTGCCCATGACGTAGGTGTTCAACTCAGACACACCTCACCAATGACGTACTATGTATTTTTGTCGTGCTATTTGCGCGCACAGCCACCACTCAGCCACTCGGCCCTCACGTCACGTTATTCCATTTCTTCCTTGTTAGCCGTATCCCTTATGCATCACCACGACACCTGCATCTTGTCTGTGCAATAGTCTAAAACCGCCTAAACACCTTGTTTCTGTGTCCTCACCCCGTCTTTATATAACCGTGGCCAATTCCTAGTGTAGAAGCCACACAAGTACCCATACCACCACCTTTCTTGTAACATGCAAATCAACGCCCAAACCATCCCCCGATACACAGTCCTCACACGATACGTCCAGGCAGGCCTGTCGCTACTGTCGTGGTGTCTGGCCATCTCTGCCGTGGCCCTCATTGACGGGGGCTACTGGTCCACCGACGCCTACGGAATTGCCGTCGGCATCCTCACCTTCATCTGGCTGGGATACGTCATGCTGGTGCCCGCAAGATACCCCAAGTACGCCAACGGCATGGCTGCAGTTGTGGGCGAGCTGGTGATGAACATCTTCTGGTTCACATCGTTCATTGCCTCGGCTGCCCAGCGAGGCCCCGAAAACTGCAACTTCAGCAGGGGCTGGGGCAGCCAGAGGCTCGCCGACTGGGGCTCCTCCTGTAAGGTCGCCAAGGCCTACATTGCCTTTGCCGCCATCACATGGCTCTTTTTCATCTTCTCCACCACCTTTGTCATGATGTCGGCCATGCCCCATTTCAACAAGGGCGCCAACGCCGTGGTTAACGCCCCCGTGCAGGTCGGAGGAACCCTGGGAGCCGCCGCTGCTTCCGAGGAGGACGCAGACGCCGAGCAGCGAGACATTGAGGAGGGTCTCCAGCCCGAGGAGACCGTCCACGTCTCCGATGAAGCCGAGAAGGACGTCTCTGTCGAGCCCCAGGCTACTCAGGTGACCACCAACGTCGATGACGCCGAGGCCAACCAGGATCTCGGCACCGTCAAGATGCCCGATGAGACTTACCAGCCCTACACCTCCACTCTGGATACCCCCAACAAGTAGAGTGTGAGGGCGTAGGACCATCTTTGCAATTTGCTAACTGTAGGACAAACTTCATCATTCACTTCAAACATGTAATGTAATATTAATTTAAGAGGATCGAAAGGTCACCACAGGTGCTTTGGTGGTGCGAGATGGTATGGATCGTACGAGTATACATATTGGGGAGCAAATATGCACAGCGAGGAATGTAAAAGGAAGGAAGGAGGACATAAAGGATTAGATCAATGTCTTGGAAAAGGAGGTTATGACGTCTTTGTGTGTTCGTATTAAATCAGCTTTTCTGTGGTATGAGACATTGTTGGTTCAAACCAAGAAGAGCTCTCTCCATCCCTGAGCTCTCTTCTCTAACAGCTCCTTAGAAAGCTGAAGTACAGAAGTTGTTCGTTCGAAGCCTGTAAACGTCATTTATTGCAAGTCTAATAAATACTCAACTAAGGAAATGATTCTGTAACGAAGACTTCTCTTTACCAAAGCAAGTAGAACACCAAACACAAGTACAAACACTATCTCTTGGCCTATATCCTTGGCTATAGCTGCTTGTCACTGAAGTCGTTCATAATGAATACTGTGCTGACCGATACCGAGTGCCAATACCCAGTCTGTTTATACACATCACCAAATACATCTTCCACTATTTATAATATAATATAATTGATATATACAGAGATGTGCTGGGAGCACTGTTTCGTTAATGAAAGAACATTATGATATAGCACATATATAAGTAGGGAACCAAGTGGTTCGTTTATGAGGACGTGAACCAGTTACAATGACCGCGTCCAGTTATGTCGTCGTTCAGGACCTACGGCCCTTCACTTCCGTATTTAATGGGCAGCGTGAGGGGCGTTGGGGAGCTCCAGGACAGACTCTCGAATGATGTCCAGACCTCGCTTCATGTCCTCGTCGGTGATCACCAGAGGAGGAGCCAGTCGGATAATGTTCTCATGAGTGGGCTTGGCCAGCAGACCCTTGTTGGACATGAGCACACAGAGGTCCCAGGCAGATCGGCCGTTGGCCTTGGACTCGTCGATGACAATGGCGTTCAGCAGACCCTTACCTCGGACAGTGGTGACAATGCCGTTGGACTCCTTGATGAGAGGCTCCAGGGCGGCTCGGAACTCGTTTCCAAGACGCTCGGCCCGCTCGACCAGCTGCTCGTCCTTGACAACATCCAGAGCAGCCATAGCCACAGCACAGGCCAGGGGGTTTCCTCCGTAGGTGGAACCGTGGGTTCCGGGGGTGATCACGTCCATGACGGCGTTGTCGGCCAGAACGGCAGACACGGGGGTCACACCTCCAGAAATGGCCTTTCCGAGCAGCACCATATCGGGTCGGATGTCGGAGTGCTCGAAGCAGAGCAGCTTTCCGGTTCGGGCGATACCGGTCTGGATCTCGTCACAGATGAGCAGGATGTTGTGCTTGTCACACAGCTTTCGCACCTGCTGCAGGTACTCCTTATCGGGGACAATGATTCCAGCCTCTCCCTGGATGGGCTCGACCAGGAAGGCGGCAATCTTGGAGCCGGCGTTGTTGAAGGCCTCCTCCACGTCGGCAATGTTGTTGTATCGCAGAGGCTTGGCGGTCTTGGGGTCAATCTTGCCGTTGGCGTCGGGAATGAAGGGACCCACTCCCTCGAGGTAAGGGCCGTAGTTGTCGGTGGCCTCGTTGTCGGTGGACATGGAGACAATGGCGAGGGTTCGACCGTGGAAGTTCTCGGTGGCAGCCAGCACCAGAGCCTCTCCGGCAGGAATGCCCTTCTTGAGGTATCCCCACTTTCGGGCAATCTTGATACCGGTCTCCACGGCCTCGGCACCAGTGTTCATGGGCAGCACCTTGTCGAAACCAAAGTAGTTGGTGATGTACTCGGCAAACTCGCCAAAGATCTCCGCGTGGAAGGCTCGAGACGAAAGAGTCAGCTTCTGAGCCTGGTCAGTCAGAGCCTTGACAATCTTGGGATGACAATGACCCTGGTTGACAGCAGAGTAGGCAGACAGGAAATCGAGGTACTCCTTTCCTTCGGGATCCCACACCTTGGCTCCCAGAGCCTTGGTGAACACCACGGGAAGAGGGTGGTAGTTGTGTGCGGAATGCTTGTTTTCTCGTTCAATGGCGGCGGTGGACATTTTCGGTGTTGTGTGTAGTGATGGAAAAGTGTATAAGGTGGATAAATCAAGGGGGTTATATACCTTGAGTGACCGCTAGGTATTGCACTTAGGGTCACGATTTACGTGCACGTCGGATTGGGTTTGTGTAGCACCTAATATGTGCGCCAGGAGGGGCAATGGGGTTAGGGTAGATGTCGTTTTTGGGGGTCCAAACCCTAAACCTAAACCATCTCGAGAGCAGCAACATGCACCTCTTCCCCTAAGTACAGGAGATAGAGAGCACGGTGCAGGAGGGGAGTGCCTTGGTGGTGCCGTTTAGTCGGAAAAATTTTAGCCCGTAGGACGGGGGGATTGGGGGTCACGTGACACGAATACTCGTGGATTAGGGCCTGAATTTTCCGCGATTTTCTGTGAAACTTTGAAAGATCGTCTCAATGAGCAACTCTCCGTCGAAATTTCATGAGACACAGTTCTCACGTGTTTATTGCAGCTAATAGAGTTGTCAATGAGGTGACTGATGGGATCGTTTAGTATGGGAAATGGGCTGAAAAGTACACCAGTCTGCTCAATGAGCGATTTAAATGAAAATGCACTTTTCCGATTTCAGTTTGAGCCGCTGGAAGGTGGTTTTTGAGCTTGGTGGGGAGCTATACGTTAGGTGATTCTCTGATGTTAAGTTCGACTCTCTTATTTTGAGAAATTTTAGCCGCCTTTTAGATGACAGGTTAATGATGGAAGGATGAGAGAAGAAAATAAAATGCTACAGAAATGAGAAAGAAAATGCAGAGAACTGCAAAGAAACGCAGGGGAGCCGTCACTTGGCAGGGACGAGTGGATTATGTATTTGAGATGCTGGAAGTGCAGTTTACATTCTTGGCGTTCACGGTACGAGTACAGTACTTGTACAGATGTGGATATGTCTCACAGTTTTCTGTGTGGCTTGTTAGTTATATAAAGACTACAATCGAGCGTTCGTGCTCTTGATCGTGTCTAGTTGTTGGTTTTCTAGTAGTTGCCCATACCTAGTTGGACAATCAGATAGACGTTGAGAATTGCAATGAAGAGCCAAAGAGCCCAACACACAATCGCCAGAAGCCAATGGTTGGAGTAATCGAGCCATTGAGCGAGCACCGTGGTCTCAGAAACGTCATCTGCCGTCACACTAGGGTCTCTGGCTACTTTCATAAACTTCTTGCTGTTGGTAAAGTAGATCAGAGGAAAGGTGAGGAACGGAAGCAAGAGAGTAAGAGCGACCTGAGAGTAGTTGAGAGCCGAATTGAGACCTGATTTTCCCACCGCGGCAGCCACAACGACACAGGGAACCACTGCAATCGATCGGGTGATGATTCGTCGAAGCCAGGGTCTGATAGTCCACTTTAGGAAGCCTTCAGACACCATTTGGCCAGCAATAGTGCAAACAATACCTGCTGACTGGCCTGACAGAAGAAGAGCGAGCATGAAAATAGTGCCCGCGCCTTTGGAAATGTACTGCCGAAGTAGCGAGTGGATTCCGTAGAGATCAGCATTTGCAGCATCGCTGTTTCCATAGAGAGTGGCTCCACTGACAATGAGAATTGCAGAGTTGACAAACAGAGCGAGAGTGAATAGGGTGGTGACGAGCTCGATAATGGAGTACTTGAGACAGTATCTGATCGCTCCAATCGTCGGTTTATAAGCATAGTACTCTTCCTCGGCGTCTTTGGAATCATCTGGAGCAGGGGCAGTTCCGTTAGCCACATCCCACTCTCTAAGCCGAGGTTGAACGAGTCCTGAACCCAGAAAAAGAGAATGAGGCATGACTGTGGCTCCCAGAATACCGGCAGAATCAACAATACCTGTTCCCTGAATCAGGGCCTTACTGGGAGCAAATCCTCTAAACACTTTTCTGACCGACTGATGGGGGATACGACAGAGAAGAATGATGAAACAAATGGAGACTCCAAGGACAAGAGCTGCAACAGCGTACTCGAAGAAACGAACGACCCTCATCCCTCCACCAGGTCTGTAAGCGAACAAAACAATCAGAACGTCCACAATGGTCATACAGACACCTGCAATGAGAGGGATATGAAGAAGGATGTCCAAGGCAATAGCAGTACCAATAACTTCAGCGATATCTGTAGCGACAATAGCTACCTCGGCAAAAATGTAGAGCGTAATGGACATCCATTTGGGCAGGTATTCTCGGCAACATCGGGCCAAATCCATACCTGTGACAGAACCCAGCTTGATAGCCAGAGACTGAAGCACCAGAGCAATGATAGAAGACAAAAGAATAACAAACAACAGAGCAAACTGGTGGTTGGCACCGCCAGCAACGGCCGTGGAGTAGTTTCCAGGATCCATGTACGCTACACTGACCATGAGACCAGGGCCCAGAAAACGCACATATTTCAGAAAGGCCATTTGCACCGTTTGAAAGACAGTAGGAGGAGGAGAAGAGGCAGAGGAACTCACGTGACTGATCACGTGGTCCTTGGCCTCTTCAGAAGACCCTTCCCCGTCGTTCTCGTCGTCACTGCGCACCTCAATCGCGTCCAACGGTATCCCTTTACCTCCGTCTTCATCATCGCATCCTGCTGCAGGCTTGGGGACGTTTCCAGACCCGAAAAACACGTTGGAGATGAGATTGGAGTCGAACCGCCGGGGATTCTGGTTGTACCCGGGCCGCGCCCAGGTCTTGTCGGTATCTTTGGTCGGACAATTCATGATGAACAGCTTAGTGTAGATCGCCCTGCATTATCGTCGGTCTAGGGACAGAGTTTTGGTTGTTAGCGCGTGCGGCTGAGCACGGGAGCGGAGAGTTCCGGGTGAACTGAGCGGCAACAGCGATTAGGCGGTGATTGGGCTACATTCCGAGAGTCGAATTGTCATTTTTCCGTCACTGGAAGACCCTTATATGTGTTCTCGTCTCCCTACCTCAAACACCGTTTCATTATATTAAACGCTCTTTTTCTTGGCACAAGTGTACGCACTTTAGAGTTACCTCCAAGGTGCGAAGAAGGGTGGAGATCGTTGGAGGGGAGATTGGGTGAGGTGTCAGGGTGGAGCGGACGGTATTTCGACAAACGCCGAAAAGGGTGAATTTTTCAAAAATTTGAATCCAACCAATATGGGTATCAAAGTGAAGCTCAATTTGCGACAATTTCAATGGTGCAACTCAATTTGCTCTCGGGTGGATATCACGGGAGTTGCAAGTGGTGCAAGAAATAAGGTGAGAAAATGAGAAGAAAATAAAAAAAGAGTAAATGGAATAAGTATAACAAAAAAAGACACAGAAACGGCTGTCAACATATTCTGATGACACAAAAACCAATAAAAAGCCTCAATTAAAAAGATCTGCTCCTTTGCGATTGGTCAACACTACCGTTAGATGTGCAATTATAGACGCTGGACGTTATGCACTTCCCCACAGCGGCTATTGGGTGGAGACTGCTTACATAAGCACGTTTGGGTATGTTCAAAATGTTCAATGTTCCATGTTCAATGTTCAATGTTCCATGTTCAATGTTCAAATGTTCGAACCCCATCCCCAACGTCTTTGATGACGTCGATGTACATCTTCCTCTCCTGTTGGGCTCTTTTTCTTGGCAGAGAGGCGGAGTAATTATTGGCTGGTTACAGTGTGATAATACGTAGACGGGGGATATTCTGGTTGTGGTGCGACAATACGATAATGAGACTTGCTGAAGGTCATCGGAAAGTCATTCCACCGTTTTCCGTCTCGGAGGAGTTATAACTTGCACCTACTGTATGTCATTTTAGACGATTGGGTTTTGACAAGTTGGAACATGAGGAGGTGGTAGAGAGTCATTATTGTGGTGTTAGAGAGGAGATATTGGAATTCTGAAAACGCAGATCGGTTTGGAATGCTCCAAATACCCACTCTACGCTCTTTAACCGCCGATATCTCTTCTCAATCGCCCTACTCACTGTTTCTTCTGATTTCTATCCTTCCGTTCTCTATCTCTTGTCTCTAGTCCGCTTTGTTGTTCCATCTTCCGTTTTACGTCTTTCGGTGCAAAATATTCACAGTGCGGCCAGTGGCTGTGCAGAAACTTGGCAAAAAATGGGCCAAAGAGAGGGAGTGATCTGCTCTTGATGAAGGGGTGTTTGTGCAACTGAGGTGGCTAATAAATGGGTGGTTTATCCAGAATATTCTGCTTCATCCTGCTGGTTTAGTCTGTTTTTTTTTTTCTTGTTTTCCTTCAGGTGACAGTGGCTCGTCTTTCCGTCTCCTTCCTTTTAGAGCGTCACTTTTAGGGGTCAACTCGGTGAAAACTTTGTTCAGACAAGCAGAACGGAAAGTGATAATAGCGGACAATTTTGTATGGCAAGAAGGAAAATAAAAAGGACCATTGGAATCCTTTGAGCTATGGCTACACAGTGGTACCGGTATGTCACCATTTCACCCACCGAAAAATCCACCAAGTCGCTTCTTTTCCCCGCCAAGACCTGTGGAAATGTTTGCACCTGTCAGAAAGACGTCCAAATCGGGGCGAAAATGCGCCAGCCGATAATACCGCAAGAGTCGAAACGGGCTCCGTTTGTTTGCGTCTCAGTCCAGCAGCATTTCTACAGTGTCGGCGGATTTTCCGTGGCTCCAGCGATACCCCACAATATCATAAACATTGGGTTAACGGATGTACGGCTGAGAACTTTGATAGGGGGGTTCAAGGTGAACGTTCAACGGTGAAGACTGTTCTTAAATACCTTCCTACACTGTTTTATCTACACCAGGCCTCGGACACTTCACCATTTCACCACCAGTTAATCCGTCTGTTTACATCATACTCGTGTCCCTTGTTTGGTCTTGGCTTGTGTCTGTGACAGCCAAATATGTCGTTGTACATGCCGACACGTCTTTGTTGGGTGCATGTCATGTCGCGCTCTTCTCTCTTGTTGCCATAACTGAACCTTGCACTTTCCCGCCGAGCCCACAGGTGTCCAATCACACGGTCGCAGCGAGGGAGGCACCTGTCACTCCATAAACAAGAGCCGTATATATAGTCTGGGGCCTCTTTCGGCCGTTTTTTCCCTCTTGATTGGAAAATCGTCAAATCGTCTTCTTTCACAATGAACAAGTTTGCCACCCTCGCCGCCCTGGTTGTTGTTTTCTTCGCCCTGTTCACCCAGGCCGCCGTGATTGAGAAGCGTCTGCTGGGCCACAAGATCGACCCCAAGTACCCCCTCAAGTTTGACATTTTCTCCAACTCCAACCACTGCAACGGAGCTCGAATCAAGTCCATCACCATCAAGACCGGAGCCAAGGAGAAGTGCTACAAGACCGAGCGATTCAACTCCGTCTACGTGGCTCCCTCCAACGACTGCGAGATCCGAGTCTTCAAGGACCACAAGTGCCGAGGCGAGCCCGACTACATTCTCGAGACCGAGGGAGGCAACGCCACCTGCTTCTCCGAGACCAAGAACGCCCGATCCGTCATGGCTTTCTGCCAGGAGTAGGTCTGATCCGCTTCTGTTTTTATCATGCCTGTGTCAAACTGTAGATATGGCAGCTAGGCCTTTTTAATATTAATGATTCTCCATGAAGAGTAGAGTAGGTAGTGTGAAGTGACATTGAAGTAGGAAAGGTCTACTGTCTATGGAGTTGTCTATGAGTGTTACCTTTGGATGGCTTTATCATGAGACTTCAAGTATGACAACACAATGAGGACATGGCGCATGGGTGCATAATTGCTTCGAAAGTATTGATAAGTCGGTCGACGTCATTGATGCGAATTATTATCAGTCATGTTTCAGTCAAATGCTTGAAAAGGAACCATAGGTCAGTTTCAACAGAGCAGTTGGGAAGCCTTTTAACTAGATGTACTTAACATGTTTTTCATAACATACCTCTTAAACTCAGCAGCAAGGCTGATGAATGTTAGTCATTTTGTATCTGTTATCAAAGTGCACTTTCTCATGCTGGAAAACTTTCCACCATTGCTGTAGCACCTCTGTAACACCGAAAATGAACCCCTGGGTCACTTTTGTCGTTAACTATTTTAGTTGAATATTCCGAACTAATGTTAACTTATCTTTTCAAACCGGGACCTCATCAAACAAGCACTATGGAAGCACGGGAACGCACATAAAGCTATCATTCAACAGTAATCCAGTCACCGGGCTGCTCATTGCATTCCCACTCTTCTCCCATAACGCTTCAGAGTTCTATGTTATGCCCCGCTTGAGATATGGTGATGCATACATACTGTACACAGCTCTATGTGAGCTACAAACAAGATGAGAGAACCAACGAAACTCTTTAGCGACAGTAATAGTATCACAAATATTTTTTACTATTTGCTTTCGGAATGTCTTTTTTCAGGGTTAGTCAGGGTTATCATTTTTGTAACAGCTGTAGATCAACTCTCTCTCTCATGGATAAACTCAAACGGAACCCCTCACTCTGCACACTTTTCAGCCATGAAAAGAAGTCGAGATGACGAGATAGAAGATACCTTTGAAAGCCAATCAGGGCCAATACCCAACCAGACCACATATACCTGCTCATTACACGCAGAACCCATTTCGTTTGCGTCACTGGAGTCGTTTGAAAGCCATTACTCTACAAGCCATACCTGGACATGCACTCAATGTCAAGCGAGGTTTCCCAGTGAAAAGTTTCTGAATCTCCATTTAGATGAAGAACACGATCCGTTTGTGGCTATATCACGTGACCGAGGCGACAAGTATCTTGCCTGTTTCGAGGAAGGATGTGATAAGAAGTTTGCAGAGTACAGAAAGAGAAGGATGCATTTGGTGGACAAACATGGGTATCCGAGGAATTTCAGGTTTGGATTGGTTACCAAGGGGTTGAAGGAAGGGGACGTTTCGTTGTTGAAACAGGACTAAGTGACGAGCGAAGCGAGATACTTACGGCATTATTGGGTGTCTCACTAGGACATTAGGGTGGTCTTTATCAAAGACAGGTGAGTCTTGAAGGCATATGAGAGCTCTAAAGGACAATGAATACAAGACCTTTCAAGGGTCAAAGATGAATGTCAAGGTCAACTAGATACAAGAATGAACACATTCGCCGTATTTATCCACTAGGCACACGCTATAACATTCTCATTTTTAGCAAGTTTGTTAAGGCATGTTCTCGTGACATCACTAGGAGAACCATTACTAAAAGTATCAGGAGCGAAACAACTAGCACCACCAGAAGCATCTACCAGCTACTGTACTGGTACTATAATCATGTACATAATCAATCAATTGCACACCAATCGTCTCAATACCTGTTTGTCATGTAATATACATTATATCTATGCTATAGTAAACCGCACTGGTTCATGTTAGGATTGGTCTTAAACCTTTATTACGGCTTGACGACCTTCTTTTTCTTCTTTTTCAGAGGCTTTCGTCCCAGAGTAGCCAGAGCCGTCTCGGAGTAGGCAGTGTCACAGGTAGGACATCGCTTGTTGCTGGGAATCTGGCTCATGATACAGAGACACACGGAGCACACGTAGCCGATATCCACCACCTGTTTGGTCAGAAAACAGGCTGCTCGAAAGTCGACATTACTCTGAGTAGGCAGGACGATGTGGGGTCTCAAACTGGGATCTGAAATGAAGCCTGAAAGCAGATATTGAACCAGACCCTTGGGCGATTTCTGATTTTTTTCGCTAATGTCCATATAAATGCCGTTTGTAGAGTCGCATGCCTGCTGCAAAAACACCTGGTCAGACCCCGGACCGAGCTTGCACACATCCACAGGAATCTTGAGCTTTTGGGCAGCGAAAATGCAGTTCATGGTGGGGATATATTGGATGGTTTCGTTTTTGTGGCCGACCGTGAGCAGCAAAATCCGCGCTCTCATTCGTGATTCGTCCACAAAAACATGTTTGTTAATGAACCCCAATGCCAAACTCAGAGCTCCTGAAATGGCCGAGTTATGCTGCTTCTCCTCCTCCACGTAATTCGTATGGTTCAACATGCTCCACAGCTCCGTCTGCACAATCTCGTCGACCGTCTTGAACTGTCTGTACATTGAGTGGTCCTTTTTGCTGGGAGCTCCCTCTTTCTCCCCATCACTGACACTCTCCGATCTCTCTTCTCTCTCCTGCGATCTGCTCGATTCAACCCCGCTTTTCGGGGGGTACAGAATCCGCGCGCCGCTGGCATTGTACCCAATCACATTGACACTGTTGGAATTGTGTAGCGCCAAATGGGCGTTGATGAAGACCAGAATGGAAGCCACCGCCTCGGAAATGGAGATTTGCGACTTGATTTCCTCCCACGAAGGCACGTGAGCGTCTATGATGATCGACAGCAGCGACGGCGTGTCGTCCAGAGTGTGATCATCGGCGTCCTTGAGCTGTCTGGACGTTCCATCAATGGCGTTCATGGTCGAGTGTGATGAA
The DNA here is from genome assembly GCA_001600535.1 of Yarrowia sp. JCM 30696. NCBI lineage: Eukaryota > Fungi > Ascomycota > Dipodascomycetes > Dipodascales > Yarrowia > Yarrowia sp. JCM 30696. The sequence goes on from BCKG01000006.1 coordinate 289,294, forward strand.
GATGAAATGTCAGATAAAAGATTAGGTTTGAGAAGTTGAGTGGTGAGAGAAGACAAAGAGCCGACAAAAATAACTGATCCTAAGAGACAGGGTGGTAGATATATTGCTGACGATGTACACGGACGTTTTCTGATATTGTTGGATCTTTATCTCACCTTTTCTTCTTTCTCGCTTAGTCAGCAATTCTAAACCGCCTCACGGCTCGAACCCACGCCCATAAAATTCCACCTTTTTCAACACCCTCGGTTCGATTTTCAGCAGCATCCGATTATCGGATTGCTCTGAAAATTTGCCAAAATACTCCAAAGACCCCCGCAACCGCCTTGACGCCTTCTATCCCCCCCCCCACATCTATTCCTCCCTCTTTCAGCTCTTTTTTCCCTCCCTCAAACAGAGTTTGGCATCATGCAGGTCTAAACCTCCACCGATATTTTTCATTTAAGCATTCAGCCCATTTTCCAACCCAGGACTACCCCTTTATACCCCTTCCTACCCGCGAAAATGGCCGCCACCAACAGACAGATTCTGACGCAGGGCGACCGGTCGTACGCCAAGAAAAAAACCAGCCAGTTTGGCGTCGATGAGGTGTCGTACGATGCTGCCAACCGAAAGGAGTACCTCACCGGATTTCGAAAGCGAAAGCTGCAACGAAAGGAAAAGGCGCAGGAAAAGGCCAAGGAGCAGGCGCGGCTGGACCGGATTGCCGAGCGTAAGAAACTTCGAGAGGAAAAGAAGGGCGATTTGGAGAAGGAGCGTGTGCGAATGCAAAAGGCCATGAAGGACATTGAGAGAGCTCGAATGGGCTACTTTAGCAGTGAAGATGAGAAGGACGAGCGATCTGACGACGAGGAGGACGAGTCTGAAGATGAGGAGGACGAAAAAGTGGTGAAAAAGTCGAAAAAGTCGTCTTCTACGGACGAAGAGGACTTTTCCGACTGGGAGGGTCTGGACAAGCCTGGAGTGCTCAAAAAGCAGAAAAAGAAGTACGTGGACGGCCAGGGCAAGAAGACGACGGTGACCATCGAGGCTGTGTCGCTGGATTCCGACGACGAGGACCAGAACAACACATATGTGGACATGTCCAAGGCCGATGAGGTGCTCCAGGAGAGTCTTGACAAGGCCGGTCTGGCAGCAGTGTACTCTGGAATGGCCGAGCCCAAGGTCAAGAAGCTCGTCAAGAAGCCCAAGAAGAAGTTCCGATACTTGTCTGCGACCGAGCGAAAGAAGAATTTGGACAAGGAGCGGGCTCGAGCCAAGGCCAAGAGAACCAAGAAGGATTAGGGATTGTACGGTAGGTAGATAATTATTGCATGCATGTATTATAGAACTAGAACGAACTAGAATGAGCTACGTGAGTAGTGAGTGGACTACAAGTAGTGAGTGAACATGACGAAGTCATGTGAATGGAGACACCAGAGAGGCTCATCAATGAACTGCTGATGTCACGTACGTCCATACACTGTTACGACCCTTTTGATCAACTAGTAGTCTGCTGATCTCACAGTACCACGATAAATTACTCTAACTATTGATTATTGTCTTCCACTGCTTCTACAGCATATAGACAAACTCCTTTTGGGTCTCACTAATAGTGGCATGGTTAGTTCCGGAGATTCTTCGTCGTTTCAGAAACAAGACAATACCCAGAACTCCAAAAACGGAAGCAATCATGAAACCCATATTGATCCAGCTTCCTCGTTTGAACAGTGGTCCATCTGTCGAAGTGAACACTCTCAGCACCAACACTCCATACCAGCAACTCACAGAAGAAAAAATGGCAAACGACATGAGTCTCTTATTCCTTCCTTGAACATTGCTACCTAACCAGCCACAGAGAGAAGCAAAGGCTGCCGTAGCGTTTGGAATCGCAAACCACCCTCCGCCAAATTTGATCCACCAGTTGTGTTCAGACGGTTTACACAGAATCAAAGCCCATCCAATAATACAGAAGAGGTAGTTCATGAGCAAGAAAGGAGACAGAACTTTTTTCTGAGAAACCAGATAGCCCTGGAGACTGGTCCAGATGACTCCAAACACGAGAATGGTCCAGATGATCAACTGCCCAAGTGCAGGAGTGTACCCCAGTTCGACAAAGGTGATGCTTTGTATCTGAGCATAACAGGACACCAGACAAGTGTATGTGAAGAATCCCAGAATCGAGATAAACCACACCAGAGGGTCAGTTGCAGCTTGTTTGAGACCCTCCAGAGGCGACTCGACTGGTTCAATGGGATTTCCTCCTCCATAATCCTCCTCAGTCAGAGTCTTGAACACACTGAAGGCCTGTTCTCCATACTTATGGATCCACTTTGGAGAGTAAAAGTTCTCGGGTAACATGTACCATACCACAGGAGCAAATACTACCGAACACAAACCGGCAATAAAGAAGTCCCATGACCATCCTGGTTTACCTGCATTGATCAATCTGATAGCAATAGCCAGCATTGTAAACAGAGGAACCATGAACCAACTTCCACTCCATACACAGCTCACTACAAAATGAGCCTCGTATCTGCCATGATGTTCGTAGATCATGTGGAGGAGAGCCGGTAGTGCAAAACTCATACACGCTCCCATTACCGCTCTATCACAGATTAGTCCTGCATAGTTTGTACAGAGACCCAGGAGAACGATACAAAGTCCCCAACAGAACATTTCAACGCCAATAAATACTCTTGGAGACACTCTAACAAAAAGAAATGCCAGAGGGACTGCCAAAGTAGCATATGGAAAATAAAGCGCAGCTTCAGTCCATTCAAATTGGGTATCATTGAGATGGTTAAACTCCTGCAGTTTTCCTCCCTGAGCAGGACCAATAACGTCTCGTGCGACAAGATGGGCCACATAGAACATTTGCAGCTGTCCGGAGATTGCCAGAGTCGTGTTTCTTCGCAGTTTGCTAAAGTCTTTGGTCTCAATGACTGTCCCTGACCTTTGAGAAGCGTTGTCAAGGTCTCCTTGAGACTTGAGACTGGGGTTTTCCGAGTCAGAGAGAGGTGATTGGGCTTTTTCGACGTCCATTGTTTGTTTGATGGTCTGGAAGCTCTCTCATCTACATATATATAACCCCATTCTGCTTCTTCTCATCACGCAATGAAACTGTGGCGCATCTTTATGTGGAGATTTAAGGAGTATCTCTAACGTTGGACATGGAAGAACCATTTATTGCTCTTGAAACAGCTATTGGTGGAGAAGGTGTTTACTGGAATGTCTGAAGAGTACAAGTAGGCTCCTATGAGTTCTTTACTGTTTAATTGAGCACCATCAACATCAAATAGTGACATCTTAACATGTCCCCTCCTCCAGATATTCCCTCGTGCTCGCCTTTTAACACCTATTCTAGAAGACTCAGCCTCGCGTAGAGATCAGGGTTGAGTGAAAAACCGAGAAATGAGACTCCAAAGAGATTGTTTCTGCAGCTCTCCGGTTTCTCTAACTTCCTAGCCTCTTTCTTTGGAGATCCCTCTCACGATTTAGGGTACGTCATGCAGGGATTGCGGCAACAAACGTGTCTCAACTGAGAGAGTAGGAGATACAAAGACGGGAAGTTGTTCAACAGACGAATTGAGCCTTATCTAGTAGTGTCAACGTGATTTTTTTCTGTTTCTCTCTCAAATTTCGCCTTTCAATCCCCTTCGTTCTTACGCCGAGAAAAGACAAACTTCATAGACGTCATTTATGTAACGATCATTCAGTATATAAAATCAAAGTGATTGCGTACAAGCCTTCACGTGGCTTTTGAAACTTTGGCAGATTAGACAGTGGACGAAAATCTCCTCAAACTGCTCCAGGTTCGCTAATTAAGCTGCGACTTTATCCACTCAGAGGAAGTCGAGGATAAGACTGGTTTATAGACACAAGAAACAGCTGGATTTTTCTGGATTACTATCCCAGTCTCTAAAGCACCTTAGTATAGTAATCGCCTCTCAATTTTTTCCATATTTATTTCCATTTTTCCCCTTTTTTACCGAGCTTCATAAAGTTCAACGTCGCATTCAGATCCGAGGTGGAGTGCATGGAATTAGCGCAGAACAACGGTTCCCAGACAAGGACATAAGACAGTTAAATTACACAAAGACAACCGATTGCACCATTTTGCACCCCTGTCCAAGCCCCACAGACTAGTTTCACCTCCACAAAACGTTTACTTATCGAGTATCACGCTCGTCCACTATCTCCACTCTCCTTCTCCAGTAAAAGTTTAACTAGAAAATTGTGGCTTGTGAGAGAAATAGATAAGCTTTCGGTGGAGGTCAATGTCGTCATGCAAGAGAGAAGAGCTATACGTGAATAATGCGCGAAGCGATAATCAGGATATAAAAAGCCTGAAACAACTAGCCAATGAAACTGCGAGGTTCGAAGATCTACACCTTTCCAAAAGTCTCCACCTTGGTCATAAATTATCCATTAATACATAGTCCTAGCCTCTGTTCACCCAATTATTGAACATTTCTGTCTGAACCAGCCCCTTGAAAAACGCCACTTTGCTGGCATCTCCTGACCCGTAGAACTTGAGTCCAATCTCTTCTTCACAAATCAGATTGATTTCGTCACTTCGACCTCCGGAAGAAACAGGTGTAGAAGACCCTCCTCGTCCAAAAACAGCATACCGGAGAGAATACGTGTTCTTGGAAGCATGCGTGAGGTCCTTGTAGAAATCGAGAGACGAAAAGATGAACGAATCGTCAACTGGAACAAGATACCGAGATAGAAGGCTGAAAACTCGAGACACAATCGCCTGGAAATGATTAGTAATGTACTCGTCAATCACCTGATCAGTCACCTGACTGTCGTTGAACAGCGTAACAACATCGGTCAGAAACTTCTTATCAGGAACAAGAAACTTGGGTTGAGGTTTCTTCCACTGATTACGTAACTGATGGTCTTCATCGTGAACAGGAGGAGACGGTTGTCTGGCTGACGAATCGTACCATGAAGAAAGTGAGGGCATGGAAATCTGGTTACGTAAGCGCGAAAAAGTAGACTGTTGTGGTTTTTGGTCTCGAACTTTGGGAATGTGAAGAGTATCTGGAGAAGAACGGCCGTTTGAGAATGAAGATCGGGGAGAATTGATGGATTTGCGTTTTGCCTCACGTGATAAGTCACGTGGCGGTTTGGACGAAAGAGAAGAAACATTCTCTTTACCCACAGTGTACTTCTTTCTGGGCTTGAGTTTCTTGTTCACTTGAGATGGACTCAATAAGATCAACAGGGTGTCGTGAATGTCTTCATTCTTCAGCAAGAACGGATTAGTCAGCCCTGTAATCTTCACTGTAGGATCGTCTGACCACGTGTGTATGGTTACGTAATCACGAACCTGTTCACAAGGGTAAACCATGGGGTAAACCATGTCCAAAATACAGCTGACAAGACTGGAAACAAGATGCGGAGAAGATGCGTAGATGGTCACGTGACGCTGAAGTAGCACGGCTTCAAACAGAGTGTAGAGGTCTGAGACATCCGTCAGAAGAGGTAACAGATTAGTCCAGGAAGAAAAACGGGTAAATGGGACAATGGTGTCCGTGATGTGGGTGGCCTGGGTCACGTGATTTGTCTTCATGTGCTCGTTCTTATGAGTCACGTGAGTACCCCATTTGAGGCTCATCACGTCTCCAAAGAACCCCACGTCTCCATCCACTCCTGGGTCCGGCCATTTGCTCATCAGTTCAATAGCCGTTTCGATAACCGGGTATCGGTCTACCATGGTCTGATTTGTGCTCAAATACGACTCTGTAACGACAGTTTCGAGGCACGTGATGAACAATCGAGGCAGGTAGTGCTTGGAGATGATGACTAAGCTCTCTTGAGTGTATCCTCTTGGACTTTCGGGGTCCTTCTTTTGACTAAACAAAGTGTAGCCAAATAAAGTGGTGCCCTCTTCGTCTTCGTATCTGAACACGTGACCTTCTCTTAGTTCTCCTTCTACAGGAGTTTTCTCAGGAAGACACGAAAAGCAGATTGTGTGGAAATCCTGTTCTGAAAACTTGACTCTTGGAGCAATCAGTTTGAGATCAGGACCAATGTCGACATCGAACTGGACCACTAGGAAACACGTGATCCAACGAGATAGCAGTTGTCTAGTTTTTTCAGGAATATCCAGCTGGTTTTCAACAGCTAGACTTTCATGAATCCTATATGAACTAGTGAAAGACGAAGGAATTCGTTTCTTGTCCATTTTGAGGGATTGAGGGTATCAGGAATGGTTGACAGGTTGTTTTGTACCTTCAGATCAAGTCTTATAAGGAGAAATGTGATATCTGTCGAAAAGTGGTTATAGTGGCTTACTGAACGATATGAGGTCGTTGAAAGTCAAACAAGAGCACGATGTCGTCTATTGTAGCCTTCTGGGACAGCTGGCGGTACCTCTTATCACTCAATCGCACCAAAACAAGACGCAAGTGTTTCGAAAGATATTCACTGGTAAAGCAGTAAAGGTCGTGTAGAATCGCGAATAATGGCCTGTTTGTGATGATTGTTGCAGTCACGTGATCCCTACACCGGGTAGAGTCGCTTAAAACAACTTCTGACGCTGTATGTCTTCTCGACGAGCCCTGGATGTGGTTCCTGGAAAGAGCCTGGTGTTGGCGGTCGGGGCTATGTTGGAGGTGAAATGTCTGATGTCGAAGTCACGTGATGTATCACGTAGTCGTCCCTTGAGTCACGTGATGATTTTCCCAGTGTCGCTTATCCAGCAAGGTCGTAATCGTCTCAAAAGCAGTCTGGGAAATGAGACCGATCCCCCTAAGCTCACTTCTCAGGTCAGACATCATGTGGATGTCATGCATGATAACCTAAATGCAGGGGAAAATCAAAACACGGAGGTTTCAAGGAGGGTGATAGAAGACGAATAACGAGAGATGGGCCATTTTTGGAGTACTTTTTGTGCTCTAACAATGTGGATAATATATATGACGTTTTTTCAGCGATCAAATACGATCTTCGAAATTATTATTGGGTTATAATTTTGGCAGGATTCGAACCCAGGGTTTTCAGAGTTATTGGGACATGTGGGTAAGCTTAAGTGTATAGTTGAGAATTTGAAGTTACATTTGAGCTAATAGTTAGATCTAGACGTTTCATTGTTGACATATACTTAACACTGTAATCTCATTAACGGCAAACTCTAATCTCAACACAACTACACACTGAGATTTCAACCTCGAGATCTTCTCGACACACAACAACACAATGGCACCTCCCATCAAGTACCCTTATTTGTTGTCCAAGTGAGTACCAGAGAGGAGGGTGAAGTCACGTGATTTCACGTGTTTATTGGAGGGCTGGAAACGTGGGTCTACGATCTGGTTGGCTTTGTGTCGAATGAGATCGGAAGACAAAGAGGACGTTGATTTGGTCGAAGAAATGGCTGATTGTGAGGTCGGTTGTTATCACGTGGTTGAATGACATGGTGTTTTTGATCATGTGACTTGATTTTGTCAGCTTTCACCTCTTGTGAAGCTGGATCAGGTGTGATGTGCTTCTGTTCCAGTACTGATATACAATGGGTGAAGAAATGTCATATTGCGTTTCTGAAGACTGACAATGTGCTTTATGACATGTTTTCGACATGTGACTTCTTACAAATTCACAATCGAGTGTCATACTGACGTCTGTTCAAGTCAAGCCATTGAGATGCCCCAAGTCTCATTGAAATCTTCGAGAGAGTATCAAGCCTTCCTCTATGCAAGTTTGCATCGCGTGACTATTTCTATCAAGTGACTACGTTTCTTCTCTTTATTTATGCTAACCCAGATGGCTGGACCCTGTGTTTGCCGTGACTATTGGCGTGCTGGCTTACGGTGTGTTTGAGCAGCGACACGGTCGACAGGAAGGCCACCGGCTGATTGATCTTGTCCAGCGAAAGTGGGACCGAGACATCAACGGAAACGTGACCAACTTTCTTCCTATTGAGGACAACAAGGAGTAGACAAGAAGGTGATTGAATGTATATATGAAGAGATGATATGAAAAGTTGATTCGATGTGAAAAAACGGGCTAGTTTGTGGAGCAGGCTTGGTTTTCATTGGAAACCTGGGCAAAAGTCTAGACTTGTGTATATAGACAGAGACTTATGCCTTGAGACATGAAAAAAGCATCAAGGGCCGTATACGGGATATAGGAGAGTCCGTGTGCCGATTGTGCGTGAGGGAAGCGTTTTTTGTGGTTTCTTTTAGTCTACGGCAGTGTGATCCAGAGTGATCCAGAGTGATCCAGAACTTGCTAATAATAATTGTGGTGAGAGTTGTGTGAATGGTTTCCTTGGAAACTAGTACAGTGTCTGATATTAATGGGCAACAAAAGAAGAGAACAAGAGTTTTCTAGAAGCTATTGGTGGAGTGTAGCATTATATCTGTTTAGTTGTCAAAAGCCCTCACCTGTTCAATTCCCAGAAGTTCTCAACAGCTCAGATTTGATGCTGGATCGTAAAAGTTACCCGTAATGATAACTGACTGTTGTATGGCAATTTCTTCCAGATAAACTGCTTCTATCACAGAACTTCATGTTACATCTGTTCGGGTACCTGGCTTATAAAGAATAGAACAGACGAAATACAATCTATACGTTCACAGGTTTGCAAAACGTTCAAAAGAACGAGCTAGAACTTTGGAGAGATATTTATAGCCCTTGGAGCACCTCTGGCGTAGCGATGAATCCAACATGAGCTCTTGTCACATGTTTGCTTCCTCGATATTTCAACCCTTGCAATGCTGGGCTAGATCTATAGATATTTTTTGAAAATGTAACGTGGATGTGCATTACAATGGCGAGAAATGAACTAAAGATGGCATGGATGAGTTGATAATATCTGTCAAAGTGATGGGAAACGGATTAGACAGGTGACATCTAAGCCTTCAGACATTGTAATATCGAGGACTGTGGATTTGAGACACGTTCGTACCATTGTAAAATTGTACGTCCTGTCACAAGTAGAATACTGTAGTACTGACCCCCACTGTGAACGCCACCATTGTATGAGACGATTTACTGTAACGTGTTTCACTTGAGGGTATGGTGCAATATGATAGTCACCAGGAATAGTCCATGTGAAAGCCGAGACATGGATAACAGAAGCAGCCAGTTTCTCTTTACTGGGCTAATTCGTTGTCACTCGTTGGTCATATCGTGCAATTAGACGGAACTTGGAAAAACGTGGTACAGTACCTTGGTAGAAGCACGTTCATAAACGAATACGGAAACGTGGGGCAGCCACTTGTACTTGTACAAAGTCCTCTTTTTGTCTACTTCACCACCCATATAGCGCATTGGTCATGGGTTCGATATTATCCGACCACAGTTTCTGGAGAAATTGATAATATCCAATGAGCGTCGTTAATATCGAGTGTGGAGAACAAGAGGAGTCGAGTGGTGTACAATAATCGCAACTGCGGTCTCCATCGTTCCCCGACCCTTTTCTCTGAACCTACTCTCCATGATCTTGAGTCAGAGACGGACATAATAAATCTTCGATCTAGGAGTGTCCGAGTGTGATAGGCGTAGGTTGAAGGAAGACGTTAAAACGTGTCATATAGCGCAGTAACGCCCCTCTCACCTTGCATCCAGTATTTCCATTACCACAACCATCTCTCTGCACTGACGGAAACAGCTTTCTCTAGCGCACACCATTTTTTTCTGTTGCAACACGGCACAAAAGATTTACATCCGATTTGCGCTCCTTAATACTGATCGTCAGCGGGGTAAAGTGTCTAACTGTTGCAAGGTTAAAAAAGATTTGGTGCACTTTTTTTCTATACACCTTTTTACGCTCCAGGGGTCCTTGAGAAAATGGATCGCCTCGTATCCAGCCTATTTGGGCGGCCTGCAGCATGCATGTAGGCGTGCATGTGGCAAAATATTTGCCAACCGGAAGGAACGGAACTTGCGGGGGAAATCTCATCGGAACTCGCTTATCCGGCTTGCATATATTTCTACCAAAAGCGTTATACCTACCACCGGCCCCACCAACGCTCTACCGTGCGATTTCGCGATTCTATCCGCCTCCTGCAGCTGCACCCCATGTCTTACGTGAATTACTGCACTCCAAATAAGGTTTCATGGCGGAAGAAGAAATCAAAGGGGTAAGCAGAAATTCGAGACACGAACGGCACTGCCATTGGCCGGTCTTTAGAGTCTCTGTGTCTCTAGGCAGGGTCTTGGAGGCACTCATGTGAGGAACGGTGCATTTCCGGTTGCGGATGCGGTCTTCCCGAAATGCAGATATTTTCCGACCGCCAGAAAATTATCGTAAAAAGTGGGAACCAACAAAAGTATTGTTCCACAAGCGGCTAATGTCCGTGGATCCACTAATAGTGGTTGTACAGGAAGTCGTTATTTCGTGCACCACGGTTAAATGACAGTCTGGATATTTGTGTACGGTTAAAATGGTGATCTTCAGATCGACACGAACAATGGCCTCAACAGAGCTATAGCGGTTGCTATTCTACGATCGACATGTGGGGTACAGTGGCTATCAGCGGGGCGATTGTAGGCGGATGTTCTCGCTTATCCATGTCGAATACGGGTGGAACAGCCATGGAACTTTTGATGAGTGTGGAAAATGTGGACACTTTTTATGCTGGTTTTAGAGGTTGGGTGTTGGATATTTCTGGGCTAGCTAAAAGTGAAGACTGAGATAATAAGAGAGACAGAAGAGGTGGATAAAATACTGTGAGACAGGATAAGAGGTGGAAATAAAATAAAAAACCAGCCCAAACTATGACAGAACAATGGACGATTGCTACGGATCAGAGGTGAGATGTGCACTACTATTGTAATCCTTCTGTTGTCCTCCATGACCACATCTCGTATCACTGCCTTCTGTTGGTCACTGTACACCACTTCTCCTCATTACCCTTGTGAGACACACTGTAGAGTCAGACCTTGGTCGTATACCTGTAGCGGTATCTAACCGAGAGCGGATATCCGGGTTTTCCGATATTCTTCTCTTCCGCATTTATCTCGATAAGCCCACAATAAAACGGAGGGTTGCTTCTAGATTTTCCTTTTCTATGAACGGAAAAAAAGTAGCTCATACGACAAGAGCTGCACGCGTAAGTTTGACTTAGAATAGGGTGGTATAAGTGAGCGTGGTAGTGCGAGTTCGGCAGTGATGAAGCTGTTTCTCTGAGTGTCGCAAGATTGAATACTATCTATTGTGAGTGTACGTAGGTCGTTTTCGTCTCTTCTTTTTTTCTCTTTTCCTTTATATTCCTCACACCACCCCTTTGCTCTATCTCAACCCCTCAAACCTTGTTGTCGACCTGCAGCAACCGATTGTTCTGCAGGTGGTGGCCCTGCAACCTTATTCTGCACCTTCTTGGGGTGGTCTGGATATATAAGAGCGCTGTTTCCTGAGACTGAAAACCCACAGACTAACGACCACAACTACAACCCCACTTGCACAGCTGAGGCCCAGTACACTCCTTAACATGACCTCAGTTCTCCTCTACAACTCGCCTCACAACAGCTACCTCTGCCGACGGTGCTCCTCTTGCAACACAGACATCACAGAAGATCTGTACTCGCGACACAAAGTGCGATGTGTGTATGAGGAGTTCATGCGTGAGAAGGCCAAGAAGGAGGCTCTTCGACACGCCATCAAGAAGAACCAGTAAACTGGAGTGCAAGAACGAGCACAAACACCACTGTTACACACACACCACACAAATGCACTGGCTGCAGAACAGATGCATACACCACAACTATGGTACGATGGTACGTCACCAAGGGTAACAAAGGAACCGAAATTACTGGTTCCATGTACCTCACGAACACTGGTATTCTATACCACCCCACCCCCGAGCTGGTCTCGTTATTTATTGAATGGAGTTATGATACACTGATCACCCAACTGTAGACTTGCTGTAGTTGCTTTTGTCAACCGTCTCCCAAACGGTAAACCATATGCCTCTTCTAGAGAACCACTTATCTAAAGTACATGAACCTCCAGGCAGTCAAACTGAAAGAACTGAGCAAAGAAAATCAGGCAGGCGTGTGCCTCAGAAAAATGGGCAAGTGAGAAAAAAAGTGAGCTTCCACCTGGATAATGACTGCGCTTCACTACGATTCTTCTCTTTGTACGATAAGATAAGCCACTAGTATGATTTAAAATGATCTTCTTACAGGACTGTTAATTACCGTCACTTGATTGCAATTTAATGGAAGAATGACCTTGTCTAGTGGCTGGTGTGACTCCAGTTTTCGACTACTTTAGCACCCCCAAACCGGAATAGCTCCCCGTTATTCCGTTAGACTGGCACTAGTGATAACCTGGTTGGTCTACCCGACTACTGGATCTGATCCAAACCATTAGCGTGAGATTAGTCTGGAAAGAGATTTCCTCTTGACATGTGATAGATGGAGATGGCGGACGTAAATGTGCTGTGACTGGAACTGTGAACACTGTAAGAATCTGTAAGTACTTGTACATTAGCTATGAGTAGTCTCCTCCTTCCACAAGGTAACATCTTCTAGACCATAAATGACTTTTATCTCCCCAGGTTTCGATTCTGGGGTAATGTCACGCTGGAAAAGTACGGCACACGCTAGTGAGTAGTCTGGAAGCTGCCGTTGGAGAGTGATGGGGTTTCTAACGAAAATGGCCTCGAACAAGAATGTCATCTACTTGTACTACAGGTACCGTACCGGTAATGTTCATATTAGATACTCTCATTTAACATTGACTCTATACACTCCAATATCAGAGATAAAATCTTTGAACAACTTTCATACACAGGCACCACTTTTAGATACTACATCCTCTCTCGTATAAGGCGCCTTACTCCGCTTTACAGATACAACCTCGAGGTTTAGAATGTCGTATGATCTCATCTGTAGTAATAGCTCTAGTTTATACGATCAGATGAGGAAGTCCCATGAGGAGGGGTTGGTAAAGAAGGAGGTGGTCCTTAGATTGGTCCTTAGAAGAGGTTCATGAAGATGTCTATTGATTGTGGAGACGCTAATCTACATTGGTCAAAATTCTGGGGTACATTCAGTAGTCTAGAAGCGTTCTGAGAACTTCGCCGTTAGAACTAGCAGTACAACTTATCTTAGGATACCATCTACAGTAGCTGCCTTAATCAACTGAGACTCGAAGACTCGGATCTACACCAATAACTCGGATACGTTACTCGCTGAGGAATAATCCTGTTCATTAAATGTATATACATGTCTGTGTCTCATCTCGGGTATCAACTGAGACAGCTGTCCCGAAATCCAGATCTGGAAATTTTTGACGCAAGACTAGAAAGCTGTCTTACCGGATCTGACGAGGCAGTGTACTGAGACTGGCGAGGTAAGCGAGGTCTGAGACCGGGAAGTGAGATAACCGAGACATCAAGCATCTGCCTGATAACCGAACGTCTAAGTGACAAACGAGACATCTGATTGGTTAGTGAAATGTCTGACTGATAACCAAGGCTTTGTGTAATAACCGAAACCTCTCAACCGAATACTGTTCGTTGAGTTTGATCCAAGCAGTGTTTGGTACATACTGTACGAGTATCCGTACCACTCTTGAATCGTCTCATCGTCTCGATAGTTGAACATCTCGTCTACTTGTAGTATGTTGAGCGCTCCCGTTGAATCACCAGTGCTTCTCGATTCCCCTCATCACCTCCTCCTTCTCCTTGGCACTCTTCTCCTGGATCAACTCCAGTTCATGCTGGTACTCCTTCTCGTACTCCTGCTGGGTCTCCAGGTCAGAATCGGCATCGGGATCAAACTCCGACTCTGTGGGCTCCACGTCGGACATTTCCGCAGCCCGTCCAAGCTCCTTGAGGCGTCTTTTCTCGATATTCCGAGCTCTTCGGGCAGCTCGTCGTTCATTTTGAGCCTGCCGTCTTGCGTCTCGTCGTGCATTCCGTCTAGCTCGAGCCTCATCCGTGCTCATTCCTTTTGCGACATTGGCCAGTAATAACACCATATTCGGACTGTTGTATCAATTGGGTGGTGTGGGAAAAAATTAGTGTCTGTTTCTGTTTCACTCCTCTCTCTCCTCTATATATCCATCGCCAGTTGCTGTGATAGTGAAACCTAAAAGAGGGAGGTGAGCCAAAATTAAAAGCAACCCGGAAGAGAGAAAGTGAGGGAAGGAGTCGATCCCGTGTATAGAAAGTTATGTTCGGTGTATGACCAAAATGTCTTCAAAACCATCAAACTGATTCCCCATTTTTGTCTATTTTCCCCTGTTTTTGCCATGTTTTTCTGCTTTCTCATCTCCCCCATCTTCCTTCCTCCTGCATACTCGCTAACTCTATCGAACCGTTGAGAATGTACCATATGCAGTCCTCGGAAAAATTAGACGAGGACAAAATGTGTCAAAAAGTATATCCTGAGGAATTGGTCACGTGACATCAGTTCTTCTAGGCGTGCCGAATTGGTTCCGTGATTATCCATGTCTATCTTAGCACCTAGAAACCGCATTCTCCTCCATTCTGTACAATGACGCAAGAGATCGAATGAACCTAATGATGCTCGCGTGAGGGACACGGCTGGTGAAAAAAGCTGCCAAAAAAGGCTGCTTAGCGACAAATGAATGGATATTGCTGTTCTTCTCTCTGTTTTGATTGCTACGAGAGCTTCACTTTTACTTTCCCCCAATTTTTGAGATGGTGCGATTAGAGTGATGATTCTGTCTGAATGAGGTTCAAGATGTCAAATTAGAACCCATCTCTGTATTTCTATGCAGTATTTCTGAAGTTTCCTGGTTGATATAAGGCACCTCCATTTGTCTAACGTCCTCTGGTTCATCTATGGTATGTATCGCTATCATATAGCCTAGCTTGTCGTTAGCTATTACACAGATAACTACTGTATAAGTACGAGTACTGTACATACCCTGGTGGTCCAGCACTAATCAACAAGTCTTGCGTATGTCCACATACTTTTCCCGTGTTTTATTCCGATTTTTTACAGCCGTTCTGAGTCGTTCATTTTAAGCTCCTTGGATGACTAAGCACCTTAATAAGAACTTTGAGATTGTGTGCTTAGTAATCAAGTTTTAACCTTTGCTTAGTAAGCATACGGTCGACTACAGTGGCGTGTATGTTTCACTCTTTCAAATCAAGTTAAAACGAGTGCGTAAGTACAGTAAATTGCATGAGCTATATAACTATCGGTCTTAAATGCGCACTTCTTAGCTCTCTACGTTTTTCAGGGCTGTTAGTAAATTTTTGATTAGTAAGCCAGGGGGTCTCAGTCAATCATGGCCATGGGTGGTAGTTAAGACCCAGAAATCTGAAGTGTGAGTTTCACGCAGCTTTGTCTTCATATTGTACAAGTTTTGGGGCAGTCATTGTTGTATGAGCTGTTACAATAGTGTCTGATGTTGACGCCCAATTCTCCCTCCCGTGCGGCTCACTAATTCGGAAATTAAGGTTATCACCTAACCCGACAAATCTCAAATTTTTCAAAGGGGAATAACTCATGAACCGAACAAAAAAAAATAACATCATTGTACTCTCCGTAAAATTCCCGTCAAAATGAATACAATCATTCCATATCTCTTCACCCTTTTTCATCTCACTGGTCACGTGTAAACCTTATATCACGAGCTTAAAAAATTGTGCATGCTGCATAACGTTTGGCATTTTTTTGTCACTGAAATCACATCTATCACGAACCACACAACCATGGGAAAAGCTGATACCAAAGACGCCAAGGTGCGACACAGCCCGCTGCATGTGGACATGAGCCAGGGCAGCGGACTTCTGCGAGAATCCGCCAAGCAGAAGGCTTCTCGAAGCTCCAAAAAGACCGATGCCGCAGAGGAGGATTTCATTGATTCGGCTACTTCTAGACGAATTCTGCAGATGGCTCGAGATCAGCAGCGAGAGCTGGACGAGGAGGAGCGAGGCGAAGAGTTCCCCGAGGACGATGAGGTGGAATTTGAGGACGAAGACGAGGAGGAGGATGAGGAGGAGTACGAGGAGTACGAGGACGTTCAGCAGGAGTTCATGACCCCTGAAGACGCCGCTCTGTACGCCAAGTACTTCAATGAGGATGAGCCTGTGTCTCTGGCCGACAAGATTATGGCCAAGATTCGAGAGAAGGAAGAAGAGGAGGAGTTTGAGCGAACTGGAGAGGCTCCTGGTACTTCTCAGGGTCTGGAGGGAGAGGGAGTCATGCTTCCCCCCAAGGTGATTGCTGTTTACGAGAAGGTTGGTGAGCTGCTGAGCCGATACAAGTCTGGCAAGCTGCCCAAGGCGTTCAAGATTGTGCCTACTCTGCGAAACTGGCAGGATGTGCTCTATGTCACCGATCCCGCTAGCTGGTCTCCCAACGCCATCTACGAGGGAACCAAGATGTTTGTGTCCAACCAGCAGGCCAAGGAGGCCCAGAAGTTCATCCAGATGGTGCTGCTGGAGCGGTTCAAGGAGGAGATTGAGGAGAAAAAGACCCTCAACTACCACGTTTACCGATCTCTCAAAAAGGCTCTCTACAAGCCCTCTGCTTTCTTCAAGGGCTTCCTGTTCCCTCTGGCCGAACAGTGCACACTCAAGGAGGCCATCATTGTCAGTTCCATTCTGTCCAAGGTCTCCATTCCCACTTTGCATTCGGCTGCTGCTCTGATGCGACTGGCTGAGATGCCCTACTCCGGCCCCACCTCTCTGTTCATCAAGGTGCTGCTCGACAAGAAGTACGCCCTGCCCTACCGAGTTGTGGACGCGGTTGTGTTCCACTTCATGCGGTTCGCCCACGTCGAGGAGGCCCTGCCTGTCATCTGGCACCAGTCGCTGCTGGTGTTTGCCCAGCGATACAAGAGCGACATCACCGAGGACCAGCGAGACGCGCTGCTCGACGTGATCAAGGTGAAGAACCATCCCAAGATTACCCCCGAAATTCGACGGGAGCTCATTTCCGGCGAGTCTCGACCGATTGTGGATGAGCAGATGGAGGAGTAACTAACGGACAAGAACGAAAATAGATGTATGTAGCATAATTAGAACATTGATGGAGGTATGGTGGTGGTTAGTAGGTTGGAGTAGCCAGCTATCCGAGGTGTGCCGTGACTTACTACACTTAAGTCTATCCCTCTGCCCTTGAAGAAAACCAGGTCTTCGTAGTTAGATATAAACATGGGACTTGATTGATCACAGGTCAGCAAGTTTCAGTTTACCAGGATCTTGAGTCCTTTGCTGTTGGACAATCCATTTTCGCTCTATTGGTCTCATCTATAGCCAGTCCTTGCACCAGCTAGCATTAAAGATGGCCACTTCGGAAGTACTTACTATAAATAAGCTGAATGAGAAATTCCACAACGTATTAAGGACTTAACATCGATCTCAAGTAAAATAGTAAGATGGATTTCGTCTTATTTTCCTGGACTTTCAGATCTCTTTCCTTCCCTGACACTGTACCACCTTAAAGATAGTGGCTCTCAATATGAGCAATCAAAGTGAACCAAAATCAAGAGGTATTCCATGGCTTTTCAATAGTGTAATGGGTCCTGTTTCTGTGTCTCTGGTTGTTCAATGGTCTTAATTTTCTATAAACGAGATACCACAGCCTATAGTGATATGTCACGAAATATCGGGTGCGATATTGGTTCAAAGGGAATAGTTGA
Source organism: Yarrowia sp. JCM 30696 (assembly GCA_001600535.1). Lineage (NCBI taxonomy): Eukaryota > Fungi > Ascomycota > Dipodascomycetes > Dipodascales > Yarrowia > Yarrowia sp. JCM 30696. The sequence continues at coordinate 306,860 of BCKG01000006.1, forward strand.
AAGCATGGGGAGTTCACGATCAGATTTTTACAGGCTGAAATACTACTAATATCAACTTCAGGTGGGTGTTTCTGCTTATTTCGAGAATTCGATATTTTCACCGATCCTGGTCAAATTTGTAGATTCTCAAATACTGCAATTTGAAGCGTGTAAATTTGACAGACTCAAATAACGACGCTATTGTAGAACCATCAGCTACTTCTTAGACATATATTCAATATATTTTTCAACAACTTGACATTTGTCTGCTACTGTCAACTAAAATACTTAGCATTTGTCAAAAACACTTTCAGAGAAGCTGCTAAACTAAAGAGAAACAATCTGCGATACACCAAATATTTATTAGCTAGCTCCAGAGCTGATCAGGCCGTCTAAGTCATACCGGTACCGGTACTCCTCCTTCTATATTCTCACTAATCCTTTTCATTCAACTATATTTACTTGATCTCCCAACTACCACACTTACCATCTCTCATCTATGAAGTATCCACTCCCAACTATTACATTCTAGACCAAGTAGGGCCACTTCACAGGGCCATGTCGCATAATAGTGATAATTGGGACAACTTTTTTCCACTTATTAAAATTAATGAGAGTTGCTATGATCCCATTTTTCACTTTTATACGATTGGCGTAAATGTGCGACATTTGTCAGCATGGCGTATTCGACGAGAGTTCCGAGCAGCTGCAATCCGTACAGGAGCTCGGAGAACTGAAACCTACATGGAAACAATCTACGCTTCTCTCGTCTAGATAGCCGACAAGAATCAATTCCCGTGTAGTTTTTTCTGGCTCTAATTCAAAGACTTTGTTTTCAACAACATTATCCGATATTGGTGAGACATTGGAATTTCATAAATAGTGAAAGGTTCTACCTTGTATCTATTCCAACGTTTATCTGTCTTTGTTCATCCAAAATGACATTTTTGCATGTTGGAAAATGGCACAAATGGAAGAATCTGGATTTGCTCGTGAATACGTGCGTTCCTGTATGCTGTTGAGGTACGTGTATATTGCTTTCGTAATTAATGCACGTTAAGCTCCGCCTCTGGAAGCGTAGAACCGTTAAGGTTCGGAGCGACCCAGAGCGGAGCTTAACGCAGATTTCCGCAGGAAATCCAGGGATGCGCGGCAGCGCGAAAAAAATTTTGACTTTGCGGCCTTGTTAGGCAACCGGGGCTCGATTCTGGGCTTAGTGACTGATATCATAGCAGGTGGGGTAGGTATTCAGTGTGGCSTCTTTCAGTGCGGTACGGTGCACCAATTCAAAATTCCTTGCAGTTTGTTTTTTTTTAAAAAAAWTATATTATTACAAGTACTTGTAAAACCCAGTAAGGATCCAAGCATATGCAATCAAATCTACTTGCACAACCGATGACATGCACTTGTACTTGTACAATACTCACACATTGGGATTACGTGGAAGGGCTTTCAAACACAAGTACAAGGTACAAGTACCACTGAGAACAGCGTGTCACCGAACGAGCAGTTCTGGGAGGAAATGCTCACCCAGTCGTCGTACATTCCTGCGAACGCATTTAGGCTCGGCCTACCCTATCCGTAAGCGAAGCCCCTGTGGTTTTCAGTCTCCCAACACGCGTTCCTGTTCAGAAGCTCGCTCTCCAGAACAACAACTACGAGTACCGGTACCAACACATGATCGAAGACCACGAGGACAACCACGAACAGGTCGACCACGAACAGGTCGACTACGAACAGGTCGACTACGAACAGGTCGACCACGAACAGGGTGACCACGAACAGGGTGACCACGAACAGACCTTCACCGAACTCGATTTTCCTGAAGAATTCGCTAAAAGTGGTTCGAATCCACCGCTTATCCATGGTTACACACTGGGTAATCACAGGTGCGACATATGGGCTATCCTAAATGAATGGGCTACTCCACGGGGATTTGCATTCAACCTCACGCGGCTCGGTCCATTGAGACCAAACGGGAAGCAGCTGGCCCACTTCACATGCTGCCATAAGAGCTGTAGCTACAAGCTGAAATTGTGGCAAGATTCTTCTGACTCTTGGAAGTCTGATCTGTCATACGATCCGTTTGAATTACCGAAAGACCATCATCACGACGTCCCTGATGCAAGCATTCTCTACCGAGAGGCAGAAGAGAAGCGCATGCGCTCCGTTGGGTTCCACACGAGAGACGATATTCCACCTTCCGACCCATATTCGTCGCGTGACGAACTCTGGAGCAATATGAATGAATGGGCGAGGCCACGGGGATTCCTCTACATGTTCGATTCAAGAGCTACTTCTGGAAATGCAAAGCGCAAGTCGAAGAACATCTATTACTTCAGGTGCTGCTACGACAATTGTCCTGTTCGGCTGAGCGTTACTGAATTAGGACGCAGGTGGTATGTGGGCGCGCCCCACGCCAAATTGCACATTAACGATCATTCCCACGGTCTATTTGACTTAGACCGCAACAGAATACCTAATCCCGTACATGAAAACGGAGTCAATATCAGTGAGGACCTAGCACTACATGACAGATTTTTCAGTGAGGCTGAGGCACAGAAAGATTCCTACAAGTACAAACAAACAAGTCCCCACTACTTACCAGCTCGAGGGGAATTCGAGAGCTATGAAGATGCCTTCAGACATATCTGGAACTTTTGCGTCAACTACGTCGATCCAACCACGGGCTTGCATGCTCCTTTCAAGTGGCGTACCAAATCCTCTAACGGGATGAAAGAAGCTGAACAGGAGCTGATTGAGGAGGGCAATCGAGGCAATGTCGATGTCAACCATTCAAGCAGCGGACCGAGTTTCGAGCCTGATGTGCTGGAACAAGAGGCTGCCGACGTGCCCGCTCACGACACAGCAGTTGTTTCTGACACAACAAGACGGTCCACCAAAAAGCGTCGGCAGCCTACAGCACCAGCACGCGTTGCCAAAAAGCGTGCAGCTAAGAGTAAATCGTGCTATGGCTCCTCTGTACCGGAGCCAGAAGGGACCCTGACTGTTAATCTTCAACCCACGCCAGAATCCGGAGCTACTTCCCTGCCTAGATCTGCCACTCAAGAGGGCACGAATGCTCCAGCACTGGAGGTGCCAAGTCAAAGGTCTGGTGCTGAAGATCAGGGCGTAATTATACCGCAAGACACCCCGTCAAATACTTCGAAGCGTTGTTCACCTCGGGCTGTGTATGTTTGCGAAAAACGCAAGGACTGTCCTGTATCTGTTACTGTCACCAAATCTACGCGAAAGGTTGTATCTGACGATGGGGTCGAATTTGCAACAAAATGGCTTGTCACATATCCGAAGCACAGCAAAGACCACAACCATTATTTCAAGCCAGCCTTTACTTAACCTGTTAAAAAACAAGTTTTGGGTAGCCAGTAGGTAGCAATATACAATGATTTACACGTAATCGCCTATGAATTTGTGACACAAACTGTCTTCATTACTCGTACAACAATATCGTTCTGTATAGAAGTACTTACTAGTTTTTTTGGTGGAACAATACTACCACAGTACTCATGCCGCTTCAAAACTCAGCAGTTCGAGCTCATAAATCTGTCGGTGTGAGTGTGCACACACATATTTACCGCTAATAATTCAGAAAGAAACCCAAGTYTATCGGCTGGAATGTCCCAGAACATAACTCCCGTTATAAATTAGACATTTCTACTGGATACCGGCMATTATGTGCAAAAACACATCTGCCGTTACAGCCATGACAATCTCCCAACAGTGTCGGCAAATMGTTTTTAAAACACACTTCCCGTTGAAGTCTTAATAACTTCCCAAGAGTATCGGCAGATTATTGTAAGGACATATTCACCGTTATATGTTGAGGATTTTCTCCAGAAATGTCGGTAAGTCTCTGTAACAACACAATTGTCAAAAACCATTTTTGTTAGAATCTTTCAACGATGTCGGAAWAYATGTTCACAAACATGAATACCGTTTTGAAATGAAAAGTTTGCGTTGGATGTCGGCACGRATGTGTGAAGACACATAAGCCGTTAAGATTAGAGGACGTCGCCGTAAATATCGGCAAACATGTTTAGGTACAGTTATGCCGTCAAAATTAGAGTACTGCCCCATGAATATCGGCCAACATGTCTAAATACACAAGCCCCGTTACAGTTCTATTGGACTTTGTTCTACCTGTGCTGTAAAATATGTGTAAAAACAGCAATCCCGTTAGACTTTGAAAACGGTTGCGGCGGTGTCGGAGATAGTGTGTGGTTACAAAATCCCCGATAAATTCCTGCCTCTTTCATGGGCGATGTTACATACACTCACCTGAAAACTACAAGACTTCATACAGACAAACAGGCCAAGAAACATGAGTTCAATACATACATACATGCGAGTAACGAGCGAATGACGAGGGACGCTCCGACCAGAGCTGCGCCAATTTCATATAAAACTGCTCTTCTTCATCAGTTTTATTTCCGTCAGGGGGGGGGTGCAGTTGAACCAAATTACTGGAACCAAATTGCATCTGAGGAGGCACGGGAGGAAGAGGCACGTGATGAGGCTGG